>CM042427.1:38871976-38874546 GCA_023631565.1 Gymnocephalus cernua | reverse complement strand
CATATACTAACCCACCCACAACCCCCTTATCAGATGCTCAAAGACTTAATGGCACGGGCTGAACATTAATGTGATATGGATTAAATAGAGCCGTAAACTTAATTCTCTCCGTGGTCGCATCTGAATTCAGCAGATAGTCGCAGTACGTCGGTGGAGTCAGTCATCTGCCGTGTCTAAAAGTTTGAGTGATTTACCGCTTCATTGCTACCTCTTGTATACGTCGGTGTAGAGCAGAGGTGTCAAACTCAGCTTCACTAACGGCCACACTGGAAAATGCGAATCGCATCAAGGGCCAGACATGTTTATTTTATTGACATGCTTTTATTTTGAAAATGTCAAATATCTTTGACTGTATTATTGCATGTCTTATACAGTCTTCTCATTTGCAGTTTGGTCGACATTAAGCGCCAAAAAAGTCATCAAATAAGTAACTTAGCCAATTAAAGAAAAAAAGCGCCAAAAAATGTCTGAAAACGTGGGGAAAAAAGCGCCAAAAGCGTCGGCAAAAGTGACAAAAACTTCAGAAAAAGCAGCCAAACGCTGTAAAAGCTACAAAAACTAGTCGGGCCTTTTAATTATTGTGAACCTAAGTTGACACGCAGGGCCGATCAAAATCTGCGAGGGGCCGGATTTGGCCCGCGGGCCTCGAGTTTGACACGTGTGATGTAGAGGAAACATGTACGAGGCTCAATCAGCCTATAAAACAATGTGCATGATAAAAAAAAAAAAAAACCTTGATTCAGCATCAGGATCTTTCGAAAAAAAATCCAACTAACATCAAACTGTTAGCCGGGTGCAGAGCACCGTGAGGTCACGTTATTTTCTGCGGATGTTGCGGTTGAGTTTAGCCAACAAAAGGTGACCGTCCTGGGGTGACGAAAGTTAAGTTTAGGTCCCCTCAAGTTGTGCTCCTGGACGCAAACACCTGTTTCCTGGGTGAAAGTCTTGTGTTTTCCCCTTAACTTTTCCGGCACGTGAACTTCGCTCCTCCGGCTCGAAAGCCCCGTGGGTTGGGACCCATCCATCCGCCCGACCTCCGCCTACGTGGATCTTTTACAGACGTACATACGAATTCCACGCGCCACTTTTCGTAGCGAAATGTACGAATGGTTCGTCAGAACAACCCGAATGAAACGCACAAGGCGAGACAACAACGATACAGAATGAGAGGTGAGACGGAACAATATATGTGACGAAATAATAAGAGATAAGACGGCAAAAAAAGTTAGATAGGACAGAACCAAACGGGATGCAGTGAAGTTGGTGACCCAGTACTCTCTTGCTCAGCCGACTGTTAGAACCCTCTGAGCCAGGTGGGACAGGACGGGGACAAAGGGTGCCATGTGGATTTGGGGATTTTTTTTTTTAGGACTGTTCTTGTCTTGTGTTTCAGACCTCTGTGAGCGTGGTGCATAAAAGAGAAGTATGTCACCGGGGATGGATTAACGCCGTAATCCATGAGATCATCCTGCAGCCCGCCACCCAGCGCATCCATCTTTAAATAGACGGCTGAGATGAGAGGTAGGGGATTGGGTCTGCACAGACGGGCCGGCAGGGAAAAGGGAAAGCTACAAGACGGGCGGGGGCGGAGGCGGAGTGGATGGAAGAGTAAAAAGTGTGCGTAAAATGCAAAAAAAACACAAAGTAATGAGCAGCGACAGAAAGAGATTAAACCATATTCAGAGGTCGGAAACAGTTTAGAGTGCATGTGTGGGATGTAACTAAAACTCTGAAACATGAGTTTTTAAACAGCTTGAGATAGTTTTCACATAGAGAGGAAATGTGGTGCAGTGGTGGAGGAAGTATTCAGATACCAACCTGGACTGGTAACAACATGTTTTTAATTGAGAAACATTATGGAAAGGATCCCTACATAGATGGACCTTTTTTGTTAAAATTGTAAGATCCTTTTTGTTTGACATGAAACAGCTCCGACATCACTACACCAAATTCACCAGACTCTATGTAAATAAACAATACTTTTAGCGTATATATATATAGCCAGCATGTTTTCACACATTGTTAACGCCTTGAAACGGTCGCATTTCGTTTAGAATTAGTCAGTCCCTCCAGAAAAATGCGATTATGTGATCGCAGAATTCAATGCATAATCAGCCAATGTCCCGCATTTTTTCAAATACGCCGCACTTTCGCCGCATAAATTGCCGATTTCCGCGCAAAATATGCGGGGCTTTCTTGCATGATTTCATAATCCCCGCATTTCTTTTGCAAAAAAGTCACATATATCTCAGCAGAAAGTTGAAAAATGTTGCGTTTACTTCACACAAGAGCAGCCATTTTCCCCTGTTGCCATGGGGACGTTATGAAGTGACATAATTTCGCCTAGTGAGAACACGGTGTTGGGGGAATCACTTTTTTTTCTCCTTTTCATCAAACTGCAATTTTTGCAAGTTCCCACAATTTTTGCAAGTTCCCACAATTTTTGCAAGTTCCCGCAATTTTTGCAAGTTCCCGACGTAAACGGCGACGCGCGGTCAGCGTCTGGACGTACGGACGACCTTAAGACGCAATATGCGTCATTTCAACAAACACAACAACAACAGAAGACA
>CM042427.1:38611976-38869476 GCA_023631565.1 Gymnocephalus cernua | reverse complement strand
ATAAGTCCTGGAGGATGATGGTCTGCACCTTGGCCGTCGGGTTGTGGGAGGCGCAGAGCACCAGCTGCGGCGCCGTGGACGCCGGGTCAGCGTCGAAAGTGAGCAGGGCTCGTCGGATGAGCAGGTCGGCCTCCAGGAGGGCGCGGACCATCGCGTGGTACCACTCCATATCCTCCTGCACGGTGCTCTCCCGCAGGTCGCTGGCCTGGAAGATCATGTTGAGGAAGTTGGCCGTGTTGGCCAGTGCGTCCAGAGCTGGCCGCAGGGGGGCACCGAAGCTGGTGGGCAGTGATCCGGTCTGCCCCAGCAGGCTGTACGCCCGCGAGCAGCGGGCCACCTCCAGAGTGGAGGGTTCTCCGGTGTACAGAAAGGTCTCTGCTGGAGACCAGTCATCTTCCTCCGCTGTGGGAGCTTCTGAGGGCGTCACAATAAACCCAGAAGTCTCTGAGGGTCCGGAGGAACTGGAGGGCGAGGTGGAGACGTCTGAGGTTCCTTTGCTGTTCGTTAAAGAGTCAATGCTGTCTGCCTCCGCCGGGACTCCTGATGTGAAGTTTGGAGTCACCTGCGCTCCGAGGAGGGATGGAAGCAGAAGAAGAAGCCAAACAGGACCCATCCTGAATTCACTCTGATGGAGAAGAGGAGGAGGAACGGAAGGGGGTCACACCTCTAAAACACCGTCTCTTTTTGACGTTTGACCCCTTTGTAGTTCCCTTGAGGCAAAACCAAATGTCACATGTCAGCGAGACGCTGCAGCAGCAGGTGTCCGGGTGGAGTGCGGCCACTTGCTCTGCGGCGATCACACTCGGAGCGCACAGCACGGACACACTCACACACGCACTCGCAGGAAGAGATCATTAAACCTGCGTGTCCTCTGTGGTGGTGGTGGTGGGAGGCAGAGGGCGCAGGGAGAAATCCCCACATCTCCTCAGTCTGTCCGGTGCCTCCCGCCTGTGGTCTCCGTTTTCTAGTCGCAAAGTCGTGCGCCAAAGCTCCAGAGCAAAGCAGACGCAGAATGCGCATGGAGGAGGAGGCAAGGGGAGGAGGAGGAGGAGGAGAAAGAGGGAAAAGCCTCAAACTTGTTGGATCCCCATGTTTCAAGTGGGAGGAGGAGAGAAGTATGTCGAAGAGATGGAGGGATGGAGAGAGAAGAGCGAATGTGCTCCTCTTCTCTCCTCTTCTCTCTTCTGCCTCGCCTGCTATCTGTTGCTCCAAAGAGTGTTGAGACCATCTGATGGAGGCTTGTGATGCTCCTCCCTCCCTCCCTCCCTCCCGCCATTCCCTCTTCTCCTCTCTCTTTCATTCACCCTGTGCCTCCCTCACGCTCACCAGTGCTGAAAAGTGATGAGAGTGGTGCATCTGCTGTGTGTGTGTGTGTGTGTGTGTGTGTGTGTGTGTGCGTGTGTGTATGTGCAGAGGATGATGCGGTCTATGGGGGTTAAGCTTGATTGCATTTGAGCGTCCATCAAGAATCTCCCTGCTCGAGTGATGGATCGATGGATTAACCCCTCCAACGCGGATGTTCTTTTACCACACACACACACACACACACACACACACACACACACACACACACACACACACACACACACACACACACACACACACACACAGAGACACCACACTGGATGAGATCACAGAAACATGTAGATTACAAAACAACAAGGAGAGATTTTATTTGTTACTAATGTTTCTTTTGTTTTTGCAATGTCAGGGAATTCCCCCACTTGTGTGTGTGCATGTGTGTCCATTAGCATACACTGTCTATGTGTGTGTGTGTGTGTGTGTGTGCACAGATGAGCGAGAGATGCTGCATGAGAAGCACGAGGAGATAAAAGATGTGCCTGCTGGAAGGAGTGATGCAGGCAAGAATCCTTGTTTTGGTGGCCATGGCAACCAGTTTCGGAGAATCAATCTCTCCCCTCCACCCACAAACACACACACACACACACACAAGACAAGATAGGGTGTGTGTGTGTGTGTGTGTGTGTGTGTGTGTGTGTGTGTGCGCGTGTGCGTGTGTGTGTGCGTGTGTGTGTGTGTGTGTGTGTCTAGTGTTGCAGTGTAATCGTGTTCCTGTCTGTTCTTGAGTAGCTGGCTAATGAAAACATACAAACATGTGTAAGGATGAAAAGATGCAGACGGTTAGACACAACATGAGTCACGTTCTGCTCTGTCAGGTTTTTTTTTCACTCCTCTATCTCAAAGTCTCGCTGTGCTTCTTTACTTCTGTACTTATCTTATTTATTGTGCGTCACACACATACAAGTGCCCGGCCCACGTCGACTTATCGACTAATCTATTGTTGCAGCTGAAAGAATATAACCTCGTACATTACCTTACATTACATTACGTTACAAACAAAGAAGTCCTCCAAACCATACGACGATATGGGTTGTTTATTCCTACCTTCTAATACGACCCACAGGACCGTTTTCCGTCCTCATATCTAAACCAGAGAACGCTACAGTTGCAGTTTTAAACACGTCGTTAACACTGTGAAACTGCCGCAGTTTGGCTGTGTTTAAACACAAAAACTACTTTTAAGTTTACAAAAAAATTGTGGTTTGGGTAAAAATCAGATGTTACTTTACTTTTGGTTACACCCCTGATGTTGCTCTGTTTGTTTTCCGTAAATTTAAAAAAAGCTTTCCTTTATTTTAAACGGGACACAAACCCCGGTCTCCTAGGTGACAGTTCTGCTTTGCACCGTCACAGTTAGCCTACCACGGCCACTAGAGGGCGCCGCCACTATAAACGTAAACATGAGTCGTAATTGCTGCTTGAACAAATAACCTTTTGGGAGCATTTTTCAGGGGTAAACGCAGACCTCCTGTTATGTACGGCAGTACACAGAAAATCAGCAAACCTTCCCTTAAATTAGCAGCAAGCTTGGTTGGTAGAAAAATTTTTTCGGCGACCAAAATGTTCCAACTTACTTTGACGAAGCGAAAACAAACAGTGACAGCGTCAAAGTTTAAGATAAAAACACCCCCAAAAACAAGTTCATGTCTATATTAAAGGTGCTCTAAGCGATGTCGTGCGTTTTTTAGGCTACAACATTTTTTGTCACATACAGCAAACATCTCCTCACTATCTGCTAGCTGCCTGTCCCCTGAACACACTGTAAAAAAACATCTCCTCACTATCTGCTAGCTGCCTGTCCCCTGAACACACTGTAAAAAACATCTCCTCACTATCTGCTAGCTGCCTGTCCCCTGAACACACTGTAAAAAAACATCTCCTCACTATCTGCTAGCTGCCTGTCCCCTGAACACACTGTAAAATAGCCCAGGCTCCACAAAAGCCAACAAAAACAATATGCGCCAACCTGCACCAAACAAATCTCCAAATGCAAATGCGATGGAATATGCGGGATATTTATGCAATTTTATGCGATGAAATTGCGGGAACTTGCAAAAATTGCGGGAACTTGCAAAAAATTGGGGTTTGATGAAACAGAGAAAATAAAAGTGATTCCCCCAACACTGTGGTTCTCACTAGGCAAAATTACGTCACTTCCTAACGTTCCCATGGCAACAGGGGAAAATGGCTGCTCTTGTGTGAAGTAAACGCAACATTTTTCATCTTTCTGCTGAGATATATGTGACTTTTTTTGCAACGAAAATGCGGGGATTATGAAATCATGCAAGAAAGCCCCGCATATTTTGCTTGGAAATCGGCAATTTATGCGGCGAAAGTGCGGCGTATTTTTAAAAATGCGGCCCCCGCGTAAATATGCGGACTTTGGCTGATTATGCATTGAATTATGCGCTCGCATAATCGCATTTTTCTGGAGGGACTGACCGCTACCAACCAACACATTGCACACCGTCGGTCGTAAAACACACCTGTAGTCATCATAGTAATGTACAAATTATGTGCACACACAGTAAAGCAGCCTCATCAATGTTATATCATCACAAAATGTACTGTACATGTGTACAGCTGGGATGAAAAACAGCGTTACAGGGGTTAGGCTCTGGCTAGTCTGCCACATATGGCTTTGATGGAAAGGGGGACAAAGGAGTTCTTAAAGTGGTTGAGCCTGCACCGAGGGACTCTGAAGCGTCTGCCTGAAGGGAGAAGCAAGAGGGGGGGGGGGGGGGGGGGGGGGTATGTTTTTATCCGATTGCACACATATATGAGTTTTATATTAGATTATCTCTGTAGAATTTGGTGTAAATACTTTTTCTTTTGAGTACTGTATTGAGAATGAGCAAGAAGGAAACACTCGGAATCTGTTGTCTCACAAAATGAAGACTAAAGTGTAACCAGAATGTAAGAAGATATAATTATATGAGAAATGACGAGAGGCAAAAAGACAAATTAGGAGAAGTGTGAGAAAAAACAAAATGAGATTCAAGATTATCTTGTATTCCTTCAGTGCTTCTGCTCCTCTCTTTTCCTGCTCGATGTTTAAAATGCTACACAAATTCACTCACAATTAAAACGGGACAAAGGATGAGAAAGAGAGGAGAGAAAGAGACTTGATTGGATGCACACATGGCGAGACAAAACAAACAAAAGCGCTGCAGCACAAAACAATTAAACAGGTCTGACATGTTAAAGCTGCTCCCTGCTGACCTCTGACCTCCAGGCTGCATCACATCAATATGCAGCTCTGCAGGGCAGGTTGTTAGTTTGATTACAGCACGCCACATAAACCTCAGGTACACACACACACACACACACACACACACACACACACACACGCACACGCACACACACGCACGCGTACACACACACACACAGTAAGGATTAATGCCTCTTCACTTTCTCTCTCATCATTATCTGTATCCACCAGCAACGTCCTCTATCGCTTCTGGACGGCCTTCAGCGCCATCTGCCTGCTGCTCCCCGTTAACGCAACACATCAGGTTCCCCTTAAAGTGCTCATATTATGCTCATATTCAGGTTCATAATTGTATTTTGAGGTTATATCAGAATAGGTTTACATGGTTTCATTTTCAGAAAACACCATATTTTTTGTTGTACTGCACATTGCTGCAACTCCTCTTTTCACCCTGTGTGTTGAGCTCTCTGTTTTAGCTACAGAGTGAGACATCTCACTTCTGTTCCTTCTTTGTTGGGAGTCACACATGCTGCAGTAGCTAGGTAAGGACTACTAGCCAGTCAGAAGCAGAGTATGAGGGCGTGTCCTGACAGTAGCTAGGTAAGAACTACTAGCCAGTCAGAAGCAGAGTATGAGGGCGTGCCCTGACAGTACCTAGGTGAGGACTACTAGCCAGTCAGAAGCAGAGTATGAGGGCGTGTCCTGACAGTAGCTAGGTAAGGACTACTAGCCAGTCAGAAGCAGAGTATGAGGGCGTGCCCTGACAGTACCTAGGTAAGGACTACTAGCCAGTCAGAAGCAGAGTATGAGGGCGTGTCCTGACAGTACCTAGGTAAGGACTACTAGCCAGTCAGAAGCAGAGTATGAGGGCGTGCCCTGACAGTACCTAGGTAAGGACTACTAGCCAGTCAGAAGCAGAGTATGAGGGCGTGCCCTGACAGTACCTAGGTAAGGACTACTAGCCAGTCAGAAGCAGAGTATGAGGGCGTGTCCTGACAGTACCTAGGTAAGGACTACTAGCCAGTCAGAAGCAGAGTATGAGGGCGTGTCCTGACAGTACCTAGGTAAGGACTACTAGCCAGTCAGAAGCAGAGTATGAGGGCGTGCCATGCTAGCAGCTAGGCGAGCATTATAACGTGTGTTCCAAAGTGACCACGTTTGTCTCTGAAGTAAAGGCTGGACTACAACAGAGCTGTTTGGAGCAGTTGGTGAACAGGATTTTCTGGTGGAGATGGTAAGTCCCTTTGGGGGGGACTTTGGGCTTTTTCACTTTGTAAACCTGTAACATGCACAAAAAAGATATACTTATAACACAATAAAGGAAAGGGGGGGAAAGCACAATATGAGCACTTTAATATGTTTTTACCGGGCTACAAACAAAACCTACGTCAGACATTTTGTGGTAATTTTGTCACCAGAGTTAGATTTCATAAGAAGAAGATGAAGATGACGAACATTTCTCAATGCAGCCAAGAATAAGTGCCAGAACTTATTGAGGTTGAATGAGTGAGAAGTCTCTTACGGAGGACCTAATAAAGTTGTTCTTAACTCAGTCAGATATCTGGGAGAAAGCCAGAAACCCCCCTTCTACTCCTTCTACACTTCATTAAAGGTAAGCTATAAAATAAGTGGTGTCAGAGTACTAACCAGTTCCCTCCAGAAAAACGCGATTATGCGATCACATAATTCAATGCATAATCCGCATATAAGTCTGCATATTTATGCGGGGGCGGCATGTTTTTAAAATACGCCGCACTTTCGCCGCATAAATTGTATACGAGTATGCATTGTTTTGGAAGAGCATATATTTTAGTGAAAGACAAATGAAATATGTTGGCAGTGAATGTTTAACTAAAACAGCATCAACATTTTGCGACTTGCCAGACACGTTAATTAACAACGTTTCCTGATTATGTTAATAGAAAACACAGAATTCTGCCGGCATCACAACTCCCCTATAGTCTCACGAAGGAGGGTCTGGTGAGTCCACACAGCATTCTGGGATGGGAGAAAAACGTGCTCTGGTTTATCGGCGTTTCTTTAAACCAATCACAATCGTCTTGGGCGGTGCTAAGCGCCGTACGGAGCCACGGCGCCTCTGCAAAACAGCCTCGGGAAGGAACTTGTTTTGGTGGAACGTGTGTTCGTTCAAAGGTTGTTTTTAGTCGTGCAACAGAAAGCTCCGATTGGACAGATAGTCTAGCTAGCTGTCTGGATTTACCCTGCAGAGATCTGAGGAGCAGTTAACCAGAGTCCTCAGAAATCAGCCGGAGGTTAGAACGCCTTCACAAAGGAAGCCCAAGGCGACGGATATTCGGCCTCAATGAGTGGATTTTTTGGCGGCAACGGAGCAATCCCAGAAGCGGAACGTCAAGGATATAGACTAGATTATTAAAGATGCCATATTCTGCTCATTTTCAGGTTCATAATTGTATTTTAAGGTTGTACCAGAATAGGTTTACATGGTTTAATATATTTTTGTTGTACAGCACATCTCTCTCTCACTGCTGCAGCTCCTCTTTTCACCTTGTGTTCAGGTCTCTGTTTTAGCTACAGAGTGAATCATCTTTCCTTCTGTACTATCTTTGATTCCACTCTGCACATGCTCAGTAGCTCAGATGGTAGATCATGTCAGTTAGCTCCACAGACAGTAAAAGAAAGGTTGTTTCTCCAACTTTGGTCAGTTACAAGGCAGGATTAGCCGGGAGACTTCTTCTAAAGGAGGGCGCACATGGAAGTACTTCTTTTGGAGATTATGGTGAACTTGTGTGTGTTGTAGCAGCGCTTTGCCATCGAGAACGAGCTAGCATGCTAACGCTAGCATGCTAACGGTTGTGTTTACCCCGTCGTTTCGGCTAGTTACGTAACAAGCCCTGCAGATTCTGACCAGCTCACCCAGAGACTGAAGGCAGGAATCATTCAGAAACCGTATCTCACACAGAACAGCATGGATGGATTTTTTTCAAAGTTTGTGTGTGTGTGGAAGCACCAGAGACACAAAATAACACCACAAATCCCAGAAAAGTGATTTTTTTTTTTCATAATATGGGCACTTTAAAGACTGGCCGAACATTCCCGTCCCCTGACCCCTTCGACCTATGAATGATCTGATGATGTCATGTAAGCGTTTCCCTAGTGTCATCATACCACAACATGCTGTTTCTGGAAATTCCCCCACAGGGATCAGTGAGGTGAGGAGCCGCAATCACCCTCCACATCTCGTCCAATGAGCTGAGACGTGAAAGCGGGGGAAGTACACGGGCTTCAGTGAAGAGGGGATTGTGTGATACCATTTAGACGCACCACTTTTGGACAAAACGTACTGTCAGTAATAGGAGGTAAGCTCTGGAATAGTTTGCCCCTCCCAATAAGAGAGTGCCCTACATTCAACACTTTTAAAACTCATTTAAAACAGCGGCTTCTAGAAAACCAGAGATGCACTCACACAGATGCACTATGGAAACTGTCACATTTCCTCACCCAGACGCTCTCACTGGTAAATCCAGTATAGAGATGGATGAATGACGTCTTGTCATGCATCATACATCGTGTATTTTGTTACTTGTTTATTAGTTTGTTTTGTCAAT
The DNA here is from genome assembly GCA_023631565.1 of Gymnocephalus cernua. Classification (NCBI taxonomy): domain Eukaryota; kingdom Metazoa; phylum Chordata; class Actinopteri; order Perciformes; family Percidae; genus Gymnocephalus; species Gymnocephalus cernua. Next base: position 38,861,316 of record CM042427.1, on the reverse strand, counting down.
GTCACTATTATATGTGCCTTCTTAAAGGTATAGTGGAGGATTTTCTTTTTCCGGGTGGATCATCAAGACTATTGGTCCTCCTAGTTGTCAATCATTCTGCTGATATGTTTACGTGAGGCCGTCGTACGTGCTCGTCCCGAGGTAGTTTTCGCTTTCTGCGGCCTCTAGCCCGACCTCCTCCTCCCCGCTCTCGGCTGGTGCTGGCTCTTGCGCCCCCGCCCTGACCTCGTCTCCCTCGGCCTCTAGGAGCACCCCCCCCCCCTCCTGGATCTTGGTCGGGATGAACAGGGCACGGGCTCATAGTCAATATCAGATCCCACAAGACTCTCTTCTTGAAAGCTCTAAACGCACCAGCAATAAAAAAATAACAACAACTTAGCTGCTAGACGATAGCTTGTTTGTTGGCCTGTAGCGTGCTAACGTTAGCTATAGAGATGATTGTCCTAAATAGATTTCCACTTACCGGTGGCGAGTCTGACATAGTGGACAAAGTGCTAATCTTCTTTTGGAAACATGTAAGCAGAGCGTGCACGAGGAGAACCAGGCTCGTGCACGCTCTCTCGTGCACACCTTTAATAGGCGTTCCCTCTCGGGAGCAGGTAGGGTGTTGTGCATGAGCATTTTTTCAAAAAAGTGGAGAGGGCGGTTCTTTTCTAAAATTCGGGGAAATCCTCCACTATACCTTTAATGTGTATTGAATGAGCGCTGTATGACTGCCGGTTGTGTTCTTTACTCACATGTCACCTGCCTAGGGACTGCAGATGGAAAGTAGTTACTTTCACTAATTCTGGCATATTTACATGGTGTTTTTATACAACAATGTTCATGAATATGCACGGTCCCTATCAAATAAACCAATAAAATAAAAATAAATAAATAATAAGAAACGTGGATTTAGCCTGCAGAGATCTGAGGAGCAGTTAACCAGAGTCCTCAGCCCAAGGCAGCGGACATCCGGCCTAAAAGAGCGACATCCGGCCTAAAAGAGCGACATCAGGCGTAATTTACGACGGCACCGGAGAAATCCCGGAAGTGGAACGTCGTGGATATAGACTACATTTCCCCTAAATATGTGTTTCTCAAACCTTTATTAGACCAAGGACCACTTAACAACAATAAACAAAACAAAAATAACAATAACAATGACTACCGAACAGCCAAAATATCCCCCAAAACAATCGGCCTCCTATTTGAAAATTATATTACAGCCAAAAATAAATGACAGTTTTTACTGGCTCACTCACTCAGCCTCTGTTGCTTTCTTAATGAGGAAGAATGGTGCTTATGTTACTGTTTCTGCACTACAATGGTACTGTTACCACACTGTACATATCTGTCTGTATGGTTCATACTGAATATAATATAATATATTCTGCTAATACACTGCATATATCTATATCATTCTTACTACTATTATAAAGTTACTGCTGCTACATTGCACCTATCTGTACATGTTCATATTACATAGCCATATTTATTCTGCTGTTATAAGGTAACTGCTAATACACTGCACATATTTATATTTAATTTATACTACTCTAAACCACCTTCTGTAAACCATTCATTGTCCTGTCTATGCACCACCTGTCTGTCTGTCTATACTTTGTATATCACATTGCACTTCTCTGCTTTTCTGCACTTCTGGTTGGACGCAAACTGCATTTGGTTGTGTTTGTACTTGTACTCTGCACAATGACAATAAAGTTGAATCTAATCTAATCTAATACAATCTAATCTTATGCTGAGACATCGGGGAAGCAACGTCTGTCTGAAGCCATCTTGTCAGTTGACAGTAACGTAAACTTTATTCCTCTGAATTTCCTTCAAACGTCACACCGACTGACTGTAAATTTGTGACACAACTTGGAAACATCGTCAGAAAACGGACCGCCTCATTGCTGAAGTTCAACAACACAGGAAAAAAAAAAATTCAAAAGTTAATGTTTGCATTTACATTTGAGTTTATTTAACATATATATAAAAAAAAAAAACATCACATCACAGACAGTTTGAGAAACACCGTTTTGAATTTTAGATGAAAAACGTCATATATTACCAGCTCTACTCCACCACTCTGGCCTCGCCTAAAACAACATTTGCCGTTTGCAGACGAGTCGCGTATGAATCTAATTTCAGTGGGACAGAGTTGCGGTTTTTCAAAGTCTGCACCTTTAACTCATAACAAAAAAATCAACAAGTATATAGGCTACCTAATGACTCAAGCCCAATCCAAAAACAACCCTGATGACATCACTATGACATCATCTGGGGAGTGCCTCTTTAATATATTGCATTCAGTGTTTCTGACGACTGTAACACAGCACAATTTGAATTAAAACATTGATTTCACCAAATATTCTGTATATGATGTATAATGGATGTTGTTGCAGTTTAGAACAAAAACAAATGAACTTCCCACTGATATTAGTTCGCAACAAAATAAATAAAAGAGAAACCAAACTCTCTGTGTGTGTCTCCACGAGTATTTTATAGGCATGCAGATAAAATGAATAAAATGCAAAACCTGCAGCTGAGCACTGCAGAAACACAGTTGTTGATGTTGATTCCTGAATGAATATTAGAGAAATACTGAAAGATGAAAACAGTATTTATTTTATTTTTTAATATATATATATTTTTTATCCTTGTCCCGTTTTAAAGAATGAGAACAGAACTCAGCTGTTCAGATGTGGGGCTGAATCAGGTAAAGCCCTGTGATATTAAAACGCCACGGACTAATTTATAGTTCCCATCATCGGTGCTCATAAAGTGGTATTATGGGCTGAGCGGAGGAGGAGCGGGTGGGGCCTGGCTGGGAACACAGAGGCAGACTGTGGTCACTGACCGGAGACTCTACTGGCTTTTATTCGACTCAAATCCGACCGCATGTCTGACCCAGGGGTCCGCCTGCTGCCGGGAGCAAACGGCTCTCATTTCGCCCAAATTTGACAGATGGATGCTGTGCTGTCGTAGAAGAGGAGGATGAAAAAAACGCGTGATACATTGTTTGGCAATTTCGCTCATCGCCTATTTATGGGAGGCAGCGGCGGCTTGGCCCGTTCTTTATTATAGGAAGCGAGATCTCCGCGGTTAGCTATGTGAAGAGCAGATCGCCCAATAATTCTCGTTTCGCGATCCTGAGGAATAATTATGAACAACACGCAAGATATGTCGCCCGATTTTGTGTTGATGCGCCTGGTTTCCGCGGCCGAGGATGACCGCTTGGACGCGGAAAACGGGAATCTGCCGCCGGGAGGAGTGGTGGCAGGGCTGGGGAAGGAGGTCCTGGCTCACAGTGGCGTCAAAGCGGGTTTGGATATCAGCCGAGATCCGACTGCGGGCCTCGAGCATCCTAACAGCCGCCTGAACAAAGCGCAGCCGAGCGGCGAGGGCACGGCTGCACCTGACTCCGGGGTGACGGAGAGCCGAGCCCCGCTGTCCGCGCCTCCTCCGCCGCAGAGCCCCATGGAGGCCCAGGGATTCGACTTCGCTCCCAGCCCCGGCCTACGGCCTCAGCTGCTCGTCTTCTCCAATATAATGCGGAACGGAGAAGGGATTTTAGAATTAGACCGTCGGAATCAGCCGAGGGATGCTCTGGGTTTGGACCAGAGCCCGGGGTCTGCAGGCTGCTCCGACCCGGCTGTCAATAACAACACTCGGAGTCCCGGAGACGTTCAGCAGCAGCAGCAGCAGCAGCAGCAGAGCCTGCTGGACCGGACATGGGGAGCGCATCCGCCGGTTTCTGTAACCGCGGAGATGCAGGGAGCTGCGGAGCTATGCCGCCGGCACCGACTCATCACTACCCCGCCCGAGTGGCCCTTGTTGTCGGAGACATCCAGCCCTCTCACCGTTATTGACTCTAAATGGGGATGCGCCTCCAGGGACAGAGAGGGAGCCGTGTTTGAGCTGGCCCGACGGTTCGGGGAGCTGGGGGTCGGTGCGGTACCCAAGATGCTGTTCAAAGCAGGGGAGCTCCCGCAGTGTTCGTGTCAGGGTCCACACAGGCCGGTAGTAGGGGGAGTGGAGCCCGGGGATGACCCCACAGAGACCAGCGATGCTTTGTTGGTGCTGGAGGGGCTGGGAAGCGGGGATGTCGCAGGCCTGGCCATGGACGAGTGTCCGGAGAGTGAGCCGGATGATGAGAACGGACGCCGCGAGTTTTTACTCAACAGGAAAAGGGAAATAGTTCAGAAAATGTCCGGGGCTTTCTCCATCAGCAGCTTCCAAGTGGAGCTGAGGAGGCAGGTGGAGGGGATGGCCCACGCGGCGACCGAATCTGCGCCAGCGGCAGCGCACCTTGGCGCGCAGGTGTGCAGCCTCCACGGGAACATAAGCAGCCGGCTCTCGCAGCAGGTAAACTCTGGCGATTCAGAGGTTGTCGCCCAGGTTTCAGCCACGTCACCCACACCGGTCCAGAGCTCACCGTGGGCCACGAGCCCAAACCTGAGCCAGGCGTCGACACCCAGGAGGCGGCCGGAGCGGTGCGCCAGCGCGCCACGGACTCCCACAGGCAGCTGGGCCGCGGGTGGAGAAAAGACGCTCAAAGTTCCAGGGAAGTCCAAAAAGGGCTCGTTAAAGATCCGCCTGAGTAAACTGTTCCGGACTAAAAGCTGCAGCGGCTCCAATCACCTGCTGGACAAGAGGCCCTCGGTGACCTACTCCGTGTCTTCTGCCGGGAGTCTGGTGGACATGGCGAGCCACGCGGGAGCTGAGCAAGACGCAGACAGGTGAGCAGCTCCACATGGACATAAACAGTCCAAGATAAGTCTCACAATGTAATATCTTTATTCCCCTGTCAGTGAGAGGAAGATCAAACAAAGCCTGCATGAATGACACATTCAAAAAAAAACTTCAGGGGAGCAATTTGAAAAAGTGTCTTTTCATACTGTAATTAACACCCTAAAACAGGACTTCACAAAGTGAAAAAACATGGTGAAATCATGAAGAAAAAAACAGACAGATTGCAAACAGGTGAGCAGCTCTACGTGACCCTAAACAGTCCAAGATCAGACAGTTTAAGGTTTCATATTCTTGTTCCCCACTGTCAGCCAGAGAATCAGAATCAGATTTAAGGAATCTGACTTTGGCTTTTTGTTGCTCTCAAATACAGCTACAAAACAAGGACATTTAACTCCTAGATATAGGCCTATAAAAAAGAATGTATCTACATATCTAAGCATTTTACATGCACAAAACGGAGAGGAAGTTCAAACCAAGCGTGCATGGATGACACATTGACAATCCTTCTTCCTTATTCCAGGGGAGCAACCAAGGCCGAGCTCTGAACCTGGGTAACGCTGCAAAATCAGCAGCACTGCAATCCAGAAATATGTGCAATATGTCTGCTTTTAAGTGTCCCTTCATAAGTTCCCTCTGTTCTATTTAGGCTTGTAATTAGAACTCCCCAAAATGGGAGTCCATGAAGTGAAAAAAATGAGTTTGGGTCAGGAAGATATAAGCAGAAAAAAACCCCTCAAACAGATCTGATGGGCAGTAAAAGCGTTACACATTTTCGAAAGATGAAACACATTTTGAATCCAGTCACTGTTTTTTATTTTTTAGGACTCATCAGTCCAGACCAAGTTGATTAATTTCCAAGTGTTGTATCTATTCTGCTGTGGACCCATTAGTTTTTGAACAGTCATTGTTTTTTAATAGCTTAAATTAACTCCTTAGCTTATCGGCATTCTCTCAGACATCCAAAAAAAAAAAAAAAAACGTTTTCAGTGCTGAATGTTAAAAATGCAGAGTTTTTTAAATTTATTTATTTTGTTAAACCTTTGTGGCTTGTCACCTTCTATCTGTCTGTGCTCAGTCATTATTCGCAGCAGCCCACTGAAGGAAGGCTATGATTAAAGAAACATTGCTTCAGAAGTCTTGACTGCCAGAGCAGAGAGCATCAAACAGGAAAAAAAAGTTAAAAAGCTGCAGGACCCAAAAAAAAACACTGAAAAAAAACCCAACTAATTTTCGGAACCTCTGCAGCTTTTAACACTTCTCCTTCTCTGCACTCCAACTCTCTTCTCATGTTCTTCTGTTTCTTCTTCTTGTGCATGTCTTGATGTCTGTCCTGCAGCCACAGCCAGCCCAGACTGACCAGGGCCCACAGTGCCTTCTCTCCCGCCTCCCTCTCTGCCTCCCTCTCTACTTTCACTGGTAAGGGACTGGGGGGGGAAAAGGGGGACTGAGTACCCAGGGCCCTCATGTGAGGAGGGCCCAAAAAGATGCTAGAATGAATAGCTGTGGATTGCCGGGAGGGGCCCATAGAAAATGCCCAGAATTTAGTGCTACGCCCCTGTAAGGGATGCTTCGGTCGTAACTCAGGTTCCCTTCAGAAATGCTTTCTTTTCTGGGTAAAAAAAAAACCACGACTCCCACTCCAAACTCTCTGCAACTAAAGATTATTTTCATTATTGATTCATCTGTTAATAGTTTCATCTATAAAATGTCAGAAAAGGGAGACAAATACCCATCATCATTGCTAAAGCTCAAGGTGATGTCCTTTCCCACAATCCAAAATGATTGTGTTTTGAAGTTGAATTCACTTCATTGTTGCTGGTATTAAGTCACATTGTCACACAAAATGTTAAGGACACACACAGACATTACCTTGAGTCTGTTTCATTTTCTGCATTCACAAATATGCTTAACGTTTGTATTCTTTGTATGAAGGACTAGAAAATCAGACGTCATGAATAGACGTTAGTTACCTGTGACTCTGGTTCCCTCAGAAATGCTTTTTCTTTTCTGGGTAAAAAAAGCCCCCCTGATTCCCACTCCAAACTTTCTGCGACTAAAGATTATTTTCGTTATTGATTCATCCTTATCCCCTAAAGCTCAAGGTGATGTCCTGAAAGAGTTTTTTTTCCCCTCACAATCAACAATCAAATAAAATATTCCGTTTACTTCCACATAAGAAAGAGAAAAAGCAGCAAATCATCACAAATGTAATTAGCCGTTTTGCACGTTTGCTTGAATAATTCCTTAAATGACTAATCATTTATTGAAATAGTTGATCGATCGACTTCTGAAATATCGTATTTAGATCGTGTTTATGTTCCTACATTAAGGCCCCATCCAGACGGAGACGCGTTTGGATGCAAACGCACTTTTTTTTGCATCGTTTGGGCCGATTGTCCACACGAATCCCATAAACGCACTTTTTTGAAACCTGGTCCCAGGGTGAATAAAAAAAAAATAAAAAAAAGGCTCACGTTTGGCTTCGTGTGTACGGCGAAACCGCATAAGTGCGTATCGATGATGTCATCCCCACACACCTCGGCCTCACAGCTGACTGCCTTCAACCCAGCTGACGGCGCTAACAAGGACGCAATGCTGTTTATAAAGTGGAAGTAGAGAACTTATCAACTAGCTCGCTAATCTGTCTGTTTATCAACTCCTTGAACGGATTATAGTAACTTTTAGCACGGCTTATTGTAGAAAGGCTACCGCAAGAAAAACGTGTAGCTAGATTATCAAAAAGGCATCGGATAACTGATGTTTGTTTGACTGCCGATGTTAGCGCTAACGTTAGCTCTGCTAGCTAGCGCGCTGCTATCATGTCCAATAGCAGACAGAATTGCAAAATAAAAAGCAATCCAGCAGCACGTTATACAATGTAACGTTTTCTAGCGGTGGCCTTTATATAACGAGCAGTGGTGAAAGTTATTAAAGTCTAGTCCATGGCTGTATTAAGAGAACTAGCTAACAGTCATGTTATGAAAGGAAGTGGAAGTGACTGAAGGCTGCTCTTCTTCTTCTTCGTTCCCTTAATTTCTGTAGCAGTAACAGCGCCGCCTACAGGCCTGGCGTATGAAGTACCGTGTTGAGTAATTTACATATGGATTCATGTGGACGTGAATTTTCTTGAACCGAATCCAGGGAAGACGGATGCGTTTTCATCCTAACGTCTTCGTCTGGATGGGGCCTAATGTTGACGTGGTCCAGGGGCGATTCTAGGGTCAGACCTTTAGCCCCTAATGAGAATGTGACACGGATACAGTGCATGCACAAGTGTTAACCCCCCCTCCCCCACCCCCCCAATTTCATTAGCCGATAATCTCTGAGCTAGATACTGAACGTCAGATAGCGTTTTTTTTTTTTTACACTATTTACACTATGATGGAACTAAACTTGACACTTTATAAGTCACAGTAATAACGGCCAATTTGACACAATGTTCTGCCGCTGCGTTCCAGACACGACTTTTAGCCCGTAAGTTACGACTTCAAGTCGCGACTCACGACTTGGTGGCGTTCCAGGCAAAGTCAGCACAAACCCTTCTAGCTAGCGTTAGCTAGCGGCTACCTAACGTTGACGTTAGCTAGCGCTAGCTGATACTAGCGATTTCTAGTGGGTGACATATTTTGGGCTTCATCTAATAAACATAACCTGTAGTAGTACACAATCGTATGTGTATTGTTTTGATTACAATGTGCAGAATTACTTTACGTTGCCTATTTATGTATATTTATTTCTATTTCTCACCGTTAATCACCAGAAGAACAACGATCTGGTACGAGTTCACGGGTAGTAAGTTACGGGTCGGACCGCCGTTCCAGGGCACTTTCACTTTGCAATAACATTCAGCAATTTTAGTTTTGCTTATGTTTCAATTTGGGTTCTAATCTGCAACATGAAATTACCAACTTCTTCTCTGGGGGATGACCAACGTTAAACTTCACAACCGCACCCCTGCTCTCCCTCTGACAGATCAGATAGAGACTCAGCTAAAGGCGGGAGTCTGGCACAACCTCCTCCGATTGGCCAAAACTACCTTTTTTGTTAACCCTTCCCTTGACGGGGTTAGGCCGGAGACAGACTGGCTGCGTGGCGTGAGCGTGGCGTTTCTGTTGCGTGTCAGCTGCGTGGATTTTTCTGTCACACACCAGCAGCAGCTGCTGCTGCTGAGCCTTGTCTGTACACATGGATGTTTCCCATTGATTTACTGCACTCAAGCAGTAGAATACTTCATGTTAAACATAAATATGCACTGATGTAATTACAGCAAAGACAACGTCGGCAGTGTTGACGGCAAAATAGGCTCCAGTATGACATTTAATAGTCGATAAATGTTATTTTTTTTTCTTACCAAACTACACCATCTCAATCGTATCTCCGCGAGAATGAAGTGTAGCCTGCTCATGGACGAGACGTTCATACTAGCTTGTGGAGATTTAATTTACTGCTAGCTCACCTGAGCTAGCCGTGTCCAGTCATTATGCTATGCTAAGCTAACCAGATGCTTTAGAGCAGGGGTGTCAAACTCAGCTTCACTAACGGCCACACTGGAAAATGCGAATCGCATCAAGGGCCAGACATGTTTAGTTTATTGACATGCTTTTATTTTGAAAATGTCAAATATCTTTGACTGTATTATTGCATGTCTTCTACATACAGTCTTTTCATTTGCAGTTTGGTCGACATTAAGCACCAAAAAAGTCATCAAATAAGTAACTTAGCCAATTAAAGAAAAAAAGCGCCAAAAAATGTTCTGAAAAAGTGGCAAAAAAACGTGGGGAAAAAAGCGCCAAAAGCATCGGCAAAAGTGACAAAAACTTCAAAAAAAGCGGCCAAACGCTGTAAAAGCTACAAAAACTAGTTGGGCCTTTAATTATTGTGAACCTAAGTTGACATGCAGGGCCGATCAAAATCTGCGAGGGGCCGGATTTGGCCCGCGGGCCTTGAGTTTGACACGTGTGCTTTAGAGGCTGTAGCTTCATATGTAACAGACAGATGTGAGAGTGATATTGATCTTTTTTGTCTATTAACTCAGGCAAGAAAAGCAAATAAGGGAACTTCCCAAAATGTTGACAAAGTTCTAATAATAAAAAGTAGCATTCAGAAACAGGCAGAAGTTCTACATATACTGTACACACACACACACACATATATATATATATATATATATATATATATATATATATATATATATATATATATATATATATATATATATATATATTTTTTTTTTAAACTAATGCTGCTCATTTTTAGAGCTGCACATTTCTGCAGCTGTGTCAGACACTGTAACTGGTGCACCAGATAAGATGAGACTCAAAATGCCTTTGGGTAAGAAGGGTGAGGAGGTCTGTATAGCTCAGCTGGCAAAAATTATTTAGCTGACTTCACGGGAATCGTCCCACATAACGTCCGCGGGGCTCAGCAGTACACTCTGGTGTCCCACATTGCTCGTAGATTTCAGAGTTTTGCAAAATCCACTTCTTGAATATGATGATTTTGTTGTAGTTTAATGAGCACACGCTCTGCACAGAGCCAGCCACCGATTAGCCAGAGACATTAAGAAGCTGCACCACGCAGGCAACATATCACGTCGGCGGCCCCCAAAGGAGCGAGTAGGACGAGGTGTTTTAAATCTCGGCGACTTCTAAACCCAAGAAGTCCTGCGCAGACGCGTGCTCGTGTTTACCAACCGGTCTGTGATGTCACACAACTGGAAAAAAAAATAAAATAAGACGCTAAAGAGATGATAGAGGACGAGATCAAAAGTGGGTGAGTCCAGCTTCCCCTGCATGCTGCTCGGGAGACGGCGGGCATTTGGCTCTAACGCTTGAATTAGTTTCTTTCCCAACTGCAGAATTTCACTTTGATAAACATTGAATCTGCAGCATCTCAATTAGCCGGGATGGGATGTTCTTTCTTTATTGCAGTGATTATGGCTGATTAGCTGGGTGTAATTTCCCATAAACATCCTGCCTGGTGCAGCTTTAATGGCACTCTGCAGCACTGACAAAACAACGTGCAATCACAGAAACACAAACCAGGGCCTGCTGTGCTTTCTCTTCCTCTTATCTCACTTTCCCTTTGCTTTCTGTGTTCCTCTGCTACTTCTCTTCTCTCCTCTTCTCTTCTCTTCTCTTCTGGTCTCTTCTCTTCTGGTCTCTTCTTTTCTCTTCTCTCCTCTTCTCTTCTCTTCTCTCCTCTTCTCTCCTCTTCTCTCCTCTTCTCTTCTCTTCTGGTCTCTCCTCTTCTCTTCTCTTCTCTTCTCTTCTCTTCTCTTCTGGTTTCTTCTCTTCTGGTTTCTCCTCTTCTCTCCTCTTCTCTTCTGGTCTCTCCTCTTCTCTCCTCTTCTCTTCTGGTCTCTTCTCTTCTCTTCTGGTCTCTTCTGGTCTCTCCTCTTCTCTCCTCTTCTCTTCTCTCCTCTTCTCTTCTGGTCTCTCCTCTTCTCTTCTCTTCTCTTCTCTTCTCTTCTCTTCTCTTCTCTTCTCTTCTCTTCTCTTCTCTTCTCTCCTCTTCTGGTCTCTTCTCTTCTCTTCTGGTCTCTCCTCTTCTCTTCTGGTCTCTTCTCTTCTCTTCTGGTCTCTTCTCTTCTCTCCTCTTCTGGTCTCTTCTCTTCTCTTCTGGTCTCTCCTCTTCTCTCCTCTTCTGGTCTCTTCTCTTCTTCTGGTCTCTCCTCTATTCTTCTCTTCTGGTCTCTTCTCTTCTCTTCAGGTGAGACAGTTTCCCTGGTGGATGTGGATATTTCGCGGCGGGGGGCAAACACGCCACACCCTCCCACGCCTCCCCCTCCTCCACGCCGAAGTCTCAGTTTGTTAGGTACTTTTCGCTCCTTCCTGTCTCTCTTTTCTGTATCTCTCCTCATCTTGTTCCTCCTACAGACACACAAAACGACAGACCAAACTGTTCTTTCTAAGCTTCAAAGAGTACTTCAGCCTCTCTACGTTTAGAAGAGAAGGAAGCTCTGGCAGTTTCTCTCTCTTAGTCATATGTGTTTTCTGTCGTACGTTTCCGGGGGGGGGTCAGCCCTATGTTCCCACATTTCTAACATTTTTCTTAAGATTAGTCCCTATGTTAAGGTTAGGGCTACATTCCATCTGTAGATCATTAAGCTATACTGGATAATAGGTTGGGTGTAATTGGCTACCGAATTGGGAGAAAAGGGGGATAACATCTGATACAAATTTATAAAAAAAGGAAATGTGGAAACATATAGGGCCTAATTTTGGAAAGAAAGCGTAACACTGATGCATGAATATGGGAGAAGAAATCAAATGTAAAACGATGTGAAATGTAAAAAAGCATGTCCCTTAATATCAGGGCTTTTCTTTATATTCCCGAATTATGTGTGTGTGTGTGTGTGTGTCCTTCCTCGGCCATTCTCTGACCTTTCAAATGCACATTTCTGCTCCGAGCTTGATGTTATTTTCTGACCCACATATGCGGCAGACTTAAGCATCGTCCTGGTTTATTTTCTTTAAAAGAAAAGTTCGGCAATATTCTGTGTTTTTGTTTTTTGTCTACTGAGTATAAACCCACAAAACAAGAGGAATCTCATTGGCTAATATTAAGGAAAGAGGTGACGTCTTTTAATTTGGTGGACTGAGGCGTCCTGTCTGATGGTGTTGAAAAACTCGATCTTTCCTTTCTTTGTTCATCTTTTCTTTCTTTTCCCTCACCCTCTATCGCTTCTTCTTTCTTTCCCTCTTGAAATTTTCTTTTGTCCCACCTCCTTCCTTCCATCCCTATCCTCTCCTGTCCTTCTTTCCTTTCCTTTGTTCCTCCCTCTTTGCTCTCCGCTATTCTTCTTGTGTTTCCTTCCTTCCTTCCTTCCTTCGTTCCTTCCATCCCTCTCCTTTCCTGCCCTTTTTTCCTTCCTTCCTTTTTACCCTGATTTCTATCACCTTTCCTTCCCGTCCTATACCTTCTTCTTTCCTCCTACCCTTGCTTCCTTCCTTCCTTTCTTTTCTCCTTGCTCTCCCCTTTTTATTTTCCTCCCTCAATCTCTACTCTCTCCTTTCCTTTCTGTTCTACCTCCTTCCTTGCTTACTTCCTCGCTCTCTCCTTTTCTTTCCTTCATGTCCTTTGTTCCTTCGTTCCGAATTCGTTCCTTCGTTCCTCTCCTCTTTGTTCGTTCGTTTGTTCCTTCCTTCCTTCTTTCCTTCCTTCCCTCTCCTGCCCTTGTTCCCTTCCCTCCTTCCTCTCTCCTCTCCTTCCTGTCTTTCCTCCAGATGACATAGCCGGGCCTCAGCCTGGGCCTTTCCTAGTGAGTGTTATGGGCGCCTCCCTGCAGTCCCTCCCCCTGCCTCTCCCTCCTCCTCCTCCTCCCTCCCACGCCACCATCCAGCACAGTCTCAGCCTCAATGGTAAGACCACAGTCTGTAAAAATAAGACGAGTCGCTGAATCTCCTCCATCGCTTCCTGGAACTAAACAGGAAGTGAGCGCTGCTATGAAGCAAACAGAGTACTGAGATATTTAACTAAAGTATATGAAAAAAGAAAAGATATACCAGTGTAGAAACACAAGTCCTGCATTCAAATGTGTACTTCCAGGGGCTGTACTCGACATTCAGAACATTATAGTAAACAACTATTTGCTATGTAAAGATATAGTGGAGTAATGGCGTCCTGAGCAGAGACTCACGCTCCCTCTGCATGTGTGTGACGTTATTGGATCATAATTATTGATGCATTAATGTGTTTGTCACTTTAATGTTAGAGCTGGTAAAGGTGGAGCTCATTTGAACTACTTTGTATACTGCTGGGTAGTTTAACCGAGCGGTCCTCAAAGGGGGTTGCAGGGACCCCCCCAGGGGCCCTTGTGGGGGTTCCAGGTGTCCCCCCCAGGGGCCCTTGTGGGGGTTCCAGGTGTTCCAGGTGACCCCCCTAGGAGCCCTTGAGGGGGTTCCAGGTGTTCCAGGTGACCCTCAGGTGCCCTTGAGGGGGTTCCAGTTGACCCCCCTCCAGGGGCCCTTGAGGGGGTTCCAGGTGTTCCAGGTGACCCTCAGGGGCCCTTGAGGGGGTTCCAGGTGACCCCCCCAGGGGCCCTTGAGGGGGTTCCAGGTGACCCCCCCAGGGGCCCTTGAGGGGGTTCCAGGTGTTCCAGGTGACCCTCAGGGGCCCTTGAGGGGGTTCCAGGTGACCCCCCCAGGGGCCCTTGAGGGGGTTCCAGGTGACACCCAGGGGCCCTTGAGGGGGTTTCAGGTGTTCCAGGTGACCCTCAGGGGCCCTTGAGGGGGTTCCAGGTGATCCCCAGGGGCCCTTGAGGGGGTTCCAGGTGACCCCCCCAGGGGCCCTTGAGGGGGTTCCAGGTGTTCCAGGTGACCCTCAGGGGCCCTTGAAGGGGTTCCAGGTGACACCCAGGGGCCCTTGAGGGGGTTCCAGGTGTTCCAGGTGACCCTCAGGGGCCCTTGAGGGGGTTCCAGGTGTTCCAGGTGACCCTCAGGGGCCGTTGAGGGGGTTCCAGGTGTTCCAGGTGACCCTCAGGGGCCCTTGAGGGGGTTCCAGGTGACCCCAGCATCCCTCCCCACAATGACAAAAACACAATGACAGAGCTATGACTATTTTGGACATGGGTTTCATACACTATCTATAATTAAACATCCAAATGAAAATCAGACGGGGCACCCCGGGACGATATCTTTTCAGATGGGGTTCTGTGGTCTCATTTCTGTCAGTTTTGGGGTCCTTGATATGAAAACGTTTGGGAGCAACTGGTTTAACCTATAATATCATAAGTTATTAGATGATTATGTTTTGTATAAATAATCAGAATCTCTAAAGCTTTAAAGGATAATTCCGGCGCAAAATGAACCTAGGGGTTAATACCCAAGAGGGCCAGCCTGCCTCCGCAGAGCGAAGCCGCTATGGCGCCATTTTAATGCTACGAAGCACTCCCCCCCCCCCGTTAGCATCCCATTGACTGCCATTCATTTTGGCGTCACTTTGACAGCCAATAACTTTACATCTGAAGCGTTTAAAGACTTCATTTGTCCGTCGTTTATTTCTAAAGAAACACGACAATGCACACAGGGCTCCATTACCTTGTACCTCACGTTATGGCTCCGTAGCAGACGTTTTTATAAAAATAGGCTAACGATTGTGTCATAACCACGCGACTTACTGTCTCATAGTAGAGGAATTACCGTACAGTACAGGAGAAGCTCGCAGGCAGTTTGGACTTACATCAGCTGTTTAGTTTAATTACTAATGTTAACTATCATTTTAGTTAGCAGTAATTAGCCTGTGCCTATGTTATCTCCTTACATATACCTACGCTCTCCGTCTCTGATAGATTGGGAATGATTGAGATTTCTCTTGGCACAGCTACCAGAAGACTTACAACGTTCAGACACGTTGCTCACGTCACATCTACGGCGGGAAGCTCAGTTTGCAGCTGCGCAGCAACGCTCAACCATCACCGGAAAAGTACTTCTAACAGACTTCACTGGTCTCTGTCAAAAACAACGTTAACTGTCTATGTTAATAACACATGATTACAGAGTCGACCGTTCTCTGGGATGTGTTTTCATGCTAATCGAATGTGTTTCTAGCTTGAAACAAGCTAGCGCAACCGGCTAATTAGCTTATAACCCTAGTGGTCGGGGCAGAGGGTAAAGTAGAAAGAAATCACTATTTCTACACCACTAACAAGGCTCAAATTAACACCACACTATATGCTCAATGTCAGTATTTTTCCTAAAATTTCAACTTCAAGTTTAAAAATGCTTCACAACGCAGCACCTTTAATTTCTGTGACATTCTTTCCCTGATTCAGAATCCTTCCTCCGGGCCCTCCCTCATTCAACCCCGTCGCCGGCTGACGCTGCACCCCCTTCCAGACAGGTCCCGCCCCCGATGTTGTGCGCCCTGCGGCGGTCTGAAGCCAGCAACTTCACCGCCAGTCTGAGAGAGCTGGAGAAGGTAAAACTCCCGTTGAAAAAGAGAAAAGATAATAATAATTTAAAAAAAAAATTCAAGAAAGTGATTCTTTTCTTGATGATTTGATTTCCGACATTTCTTCATTATCATGTAGGCCGGTCTTTTGTTCAGGTCTAGAGCACGTTGCGTGATGCATCTGCTGAACTAATGATTATTTTCATTCTCGCATGATGAATCTGCTGATTATTTTCTCAATTAATCGATTTATATTTTGGTCATAAAATATCAGAAAAATCAAATTTTTTTTCTCAGTCTCCATTTCCTTAAACTAGAGCTGCAAAGATTAATAGATAACATATATATAATTAGGACTGTCAATCGATTAAAAAATGTAATCAAATTAATTACAGACTCTGTGATTAATTAATCTAAATTAATCGCATACATCATTTTTGCTGTGAAAGTATTTTAAATATTTCAATTCAAATGAATCAATGAATAATCACCATTAGTGACATTAAAGTTAAAAAACTATTTTTATTATTATTTTATATATATATATATATATATATATATATATATATATATATATATATATATATATATGGCTATATATATATTAATTGTGATTAATTTTTGAAACGCACTCATTTTTCTCAGAATAATTAATCGAAATTAACGCGTTATTTCGACAGCCCTAATATATATATATATATATATATATATATATATATATATATATATATATATATATATATATATATATATATATATATATATACACAGTATATATAAGATAATAGATAGCTGTCAACTATTAACTGAATCGCCAAGTATTTTGATAATCGATTAATCGGTTTGAGTCATTTGTTATAAAAAAAGGAAAAATTCTCTGATTCCACTTACTTGCACAAATGTTTCTATGATAATTGATGAATTGCTTAGCCTAGCTTTGTGTTTTTTTTGTTTTGAGCGTGTGTGTCTCTTGATATTAACTAACATTGTCAGAGATTGGTAGAAGGTTATCTTCGCAGTTCAGTCACTGTGGATATATCCACGTCTTGCCTGCACATTTTAAGGGGCGCAGGTTTCAAGGAGTTTCAGTAGGCCAGGGAAAAACACACGTTCAACATTTTATACTGCTGGTTATTTTGTATTGTTTATTGTTTATTGTTTGTGTATATTATCGTTGATTTTTTTTATTTTTATTGTTGGAGCTTGTTATGCACTTTGGTCAACTAGAGTTGTTTTTAAACGTGCTATATGAATAAATTTAACTTGAACTTGAACTAGGGAAAACAAATTTGCTGAGAACATAAATTTATTTTTATTTTATTTAACCTTTATTTAACCAGTGGAAGGAAAAAGAAAATCACATTGAGATTAAAATCTCTTTTACAAGTGAGCCCTGGCCAAGAAGGCAGCACATAAAATACACTTCAACAGACAACAAATAACAGACAGAATGGGAATGGACAGCAATAATAAATAACAAATAAAAAACTGAAAATCACATTTTAAAACACGAGCAAACGTGTTGGAATATTTTCATGTCGGCAGGACTTGAATTCAGTATGTGCAATAAAAAACCTGCAATTGTAGCTGATTTTTGTAAATCATTCCAGGAAGTTGGAGCACTGTAACAAAAAGCAGTTTTTTTCCAAACTCTGTTTCAGTTTGTGGAACATCATACATTACGTATCTACTCGATCTTAGATTATGCTCAGACCTACTAGATGTTAAGAGTGTGGTTACATATAAAACCCTTCTTAAAAAGTCTTCTTAAAAGGACAATTCCAGCGCAAAATGAACCTAGGGGTTAATAACGAGTGTACCGAGTCGACCGTTCTCTGGGGTGTGTTTTCATGCTAATCCAATGCGTCCCTAGCTTGAAACAAGCTAGCGCAACCCGCTGATAAGCTTATAACGCTAGTGGTCGGGGCAGAGGGTAAAGTAGAAAGAAATCGCTATTTCTACACCACTAACAAGGCTCCGCACTTTTAAATTAGCACCAAACTTCCACGGTAGCATATCGAGGGTCCCTACGCGGCCAGTCGAACGACGAAAGCAGCGCAACCAGTAACGTAGCTCAAACACAGCGTTTGTTCGACTGTTTTCCCAAGATGGCGCCTGCTTGTATACACGAACGCTACAGTCTTTATAAACTATCTTTTTTTAATAAACTGTCTGTACACTTACAAAGTTCTCGATGCTTGTGTTTACATGTAGGGACCCTCATTATGCTGCTGTGGAAGTGTGGTGATATGTTGAGTCTTGTTAGTGGTGTAGAAATAGAGATTTCTTTCCACTTTACCCGCTGCCCCGTCTACTAGCGTTATAAGCTAATCAGCGGGTTGCGCTAGCTTGTTTCAAGCTAGGGACACATTCGATTAGCATGAAAACACACCCCACAGAACGGTCGACTCGGTACACATATGTTATTAACCCCTATGTTCATTTTGCGCCGGAATTGTCCTTTAACGTGTCATTAAGAGGGAAGTTGAGCTGGGGAACGAAGGACATTAGGAACAAACATTTAAACTTGTTTGGTTGAAAGTTTGACTTTGGAGAGGAATGGAAAGAAATCAGAGGGCAGCAGCGAGGGCTGGTTCCTCGCAGGGTTATGAAAGGTGTTGTTGGTTTGTCCCCAGTGTGGCTGGTACTGGGGTCCGATGAACTGGGAGGACGCAGAGATGAAGCTGAAGGGGAAACCGGACGGATCCTTCCTGGTCCGAGACAGTTCAGACCCCCGGTACATCCTGAGCCTCAGCTTCAGGTCGCAGGGAGTCACACACCACACACGCATGGAGCACTACCGAGGTGAGACGCACGCACGCACGCACGCACACACGCACGCACGCACGCACACACACATGGAGCACTACCGAGGTGAGACACGCACGCACGCACGCACGCACGCACGCACGCACACATGGAGCACTACCGAGGTGAGACGCACACACTCACGCACGCACACACACACACACACACACACACACATATATATATATAAACATATCTAAGTGTATTCCAATATTGTTATATCCATGGGTATACATAACTTCTCTTTTATGAACTGATTGTTTGTGTGTTATGGTTTGCAAGCATAGACCATTAACTCCAAGGATGGAGCTTGTGTGTCTCCATGTATAATAGCAAACGTTGTAGCTGCTGGTTGTCTGGTTAATAAACAATAAGATGCAGTCTCACATTCAGGGAGGTGTTTTGATATACTGAATATAAACTGCCTGTATGAACGCACTCAGCCTGAGACTTGATTGAAGGTTGACGGCTGCGTTCACATAAACTCCCAGTACACATAGAGTATAGAGTACTATACCATATGTGTACATCATCATCAATGTTTATTTAGTTCTCGGAGGTACAACTGAGGGCAAGCCCTCATTTTCAATGTAGCCGAGATTACACAAAATCAATGCACGATAGAATTTAGAACACAGTGCACCAACCGTGCAATAAGTGTATAATACAATGACTGAGATAGAAACAAGGACATACAAGTCACTAAAACGATTATGTAAAATCAAGGTCATAATAATAAATAGCCTAGGTATGTACATACAAAAATATATACATATAAATATATAACCTTAAACCTAAAACCAAGGACTAGACGAAATGTCCTCATTTTCCTAAATGTCCTCAGTCTGTCTAAAACAAGACACAAGGATAGCATAGAAGAACAAGAACACACACACACACACACACACACACACACACACACACACACACACACACACACACACACACACACACACACACACTTCCCAGCATAATGCATATCTTGCATTATGCACACATATGTGTGCAGATAGCAAGCATAATGCATGCTCAAGGCAACTTACACTCACGCGCACACAAACATACACACGCGCACACACACACACACACAAACACACACACGCACACACACACACACACACACACACACACACACACACACACACACACACACACACACACACACACTTCCCAGCATAATGCATATCTTGCATTATGCACCCATGTGTGCAGATAGCAAGCACAATGCATGCTCAAGGCAACTTACACGCACGCGCACACAAACATACACACGCACGCACGCACGCACGCACGCACGCACGCACGCACGCACGCACGCACGCACGCACGCACGCACACGATGCCTACAGAAACATGTGCATCCATATGCTGGTCATTCAACACTTCAGGGGTAATATGGACGCAAACCATGTGTATGACGGCACACCAAACTGACGACGACTCACAGAACAAATGTATGCTCACATGCAAGCCGACCGAACGACAACACACAGACAGTATATATGGGAGTGCACTTTAAACTGTTACATGATGTTTAGTGTTCACTTTATCCACATTGTAATCAGTTAAACTAAGAACTTTGCCTCATATAATCTCTGAAAACCATCATTAATTAAACAACAAAACACGTGAATACCGGTTAGTTTGAAAGTTCAGTCTCGAGCTGGGACAGTAGTAGTCTGACAAAAAGACTCAAGGCTCATTTACTATCGTCTTCCAGAGCTTTCAACCGCTTGTCACAGACTTCCTCTGTGAATGGGAGTTTGCAGTATGCGAACATTACAAAGGGACTACTTCTACTAAAAAGAATAGGTTGACAATCCCATTTACATTGTACCTGTCTGGCTAAACATAATGATGATATACAGCAGAGAAAAGAATGCAAAATAAACCTCAATAATCAAAATACTCAGATACTGTCACATTTATCTTTTGTTTGATGATAACTAAGCACATCGTTGTAGCTTTTCACACACACTGACAATAACACAAAAACAAGACAACAAAAGAGCACATACAGAAACAATAGAGCACAAATAAATTAGGAATAAACTCAAACATGATGTTACAGAGATCCAATAAGGTCACACTACAACACAGAAGTATGAATAACTCGCATGTGTATATTTGTACACACGCCACATGTGTGACAAACTAACAAGGTGACTCCTGAAAGATACATGTGTAACCGGGCACACACACACACACACACACACACACACACACACATATAGTGCGTTTCACTATCTTTGTGGGGACCGTCATTGACATAATGCATTCCCTAGCCCCTTACCCTAACCTTAACCATCCGACTAAATGCCTAACCTTAACCCTTACCCTAACCTTAACATCACAACTAAATGCCTAACCTTAACCCTTACCCTAACCTTAACATCACAACTAAATGCCTAACCTTAACCCTCAACCTAACCCCTTAACCCAGGGATTCCCAAAGTGTGGTACGCTCACCCCCAGGGGTACGCGAGCTGCCACCAGGGGGTGCGCGAGAGGAAGAATGTAATGGCGATCTGTTTTTTTAAGTGGGATTTTTCCATACAATAAAAAAACATGAACAGTAAACATTTCCTTTGTAATCGCTTTTATTTTAAATAAAAAACTATAATTTATTAGTTTTTGATAGAAACGTAGAAGAAGACAGCTGCAGTCTTCTTCTACACTGCTCTTCTTTCATGCACTGCAGCCGCCAACTCGTTTCATTCATTCCATATTATAAATATGCTTAACTGGCTGAAATCAGGGAAACTGTCAAGTAGGACGTCTTATGATAAAGTTGTCAGTCACGAAGGAGGAGAGGGACCAAGAGAGAGTATGGAATTGGAGGCAACAGAGACGGAGAGAATAGAGAAAGAAAATGAGCGGGAGTCAGAAGATGCGCCGCAGGAAACCGAAGAGGAGGGAAGGAGATGGCAAAAAAGAGGTGATGAGGGTGAACACCAGACAGGGAAAAAAAAGGAAATATGATGACAATTATCTGAGTCTCAAGTTTCACTTGGATCGGCGATACAGATTGCCCGAAGCCTCAGTGCGTGTTGTGCAGTGAAGTTCTAGCAAACAGCTGTCTGAAGCCGTCTTATCTCCGTCGTCATCTGCACACGAAACATGGCAATTTAAGCCAAAAGCCCCTTACATTTTTTATAGCAAAGTTGGAGGAGTTACAGAAAAGCCAAAAAAAATGCTGTTTCATTCATGCGTTGGGTCTACGAAAGACGCATTACGGGCCTCATATCTGCTCAGTTACAGAGTAGGGAGAAAGGGGCTGCCGCACACAATTGCCGAAGACGTGTGTTTGCCAGCGTTTGAGATATGCACTTTGTTACTTAATTATGTTGTGGATCGTGTGTAGGCAAATTTTATTGTCGCACTTGAAAAGTTTCAGATTGATCCTCGTTTTTGTTTAGGCCTATTTTATCTATTTCGGAGCCTATTCTCTTTAATGTTGTGGATCGTTTGTAACTTCATTGCAATTTAATTCAAGGTACCGTCGTTCTAATTCCCATAACAGTTGTGTTATGATGATGATGATGCTAGCTCCACGGTCATTTAATAGGCCTGGTCTATTGCTGCAATGTTTCTTTTACGCGGCTGAAAATAACCGTGCTTTCTGTTACTGAGCCTGTGTCTGTCACTCGTCCTCTTAAAAGTGGAAGCTTGTGCGTAGCTTTGTTGTATTATATTGAAATTTTGTTGATGTTGTTATTGTCATGCGTGTTTTGTTTTTTTGCGCATGATTAAACATGAGTCTTTATATGGCGATAAAACAAATCTCTGTTGCGTTTTTTTTTTAAGTGGGGATTGGGGGTGCGCCAACCCTGTTGGGACATAGAAGGGGGTGCGCAGGAAAAAAAGTTTGGGAACCGCTGCCTTAACCCAAACCTAACCATAACCTAATTCTAACCCTAATCCTAAAACCAAGTCTTAACCCTCAAACAGCCCTTTAAACATGTGGGGTCCAGCATTTTGGCCCCACAAAGCTGTCCGGACCCCACAAGTATACTGTATTCCCCCCCTCACACACACACACACACACACGCTTTATAAACGGGTCATCATTGTGAGGCCATAGAGTCATGCGTGGAAACACATTCATTATTCAGACGGGCAGCCCCGACTGACACAACGCATTCACATCAACGCGATCGTGTTTGCATGAATGCATCGTTGCCTGATGTGAATCGAGGGCAGATAAACAACCACTGAGCGGTCAACAGGACGTCAACAAACACACGCAAACTTATTCAGATGTGTTTAATCATCACTCAGCAGCCACAGATGGGCTGGGTGTGCAGTGGATAGCTGGCTTTCTATCCAAATTAGGGGCTTTTATTCTGAAAGATTAAGGACGTTCTCTGTCCTCGTATCTAAATCAGAGAACAGGTTGTTCATTTTGTGAAATGGTCGCAATTTGGTTACGTTTATGCACTTAGTTACGTTTCACTCTGGCATGGAAAAGGAAAAATGGAAATCTGAGGTTTTTATTGGTTGAAGTTACTATTTATGCCAACACGTGCAGCATGAGGTCACCATTAAATTTGCATTATTTATAGTAAAGTTAAAGTCAGGATTTGATGTTCCGACTTAAAGCTGCACGAGACGTGTTTAGGATTAGCACATAAAGTCCCTTTTTGTGCAGCGCTGCTGTTGCAAAGCTGGTCAGGTTAATTGTTGAACACCAGCCTTTTAGCGCTGTCCAGGTAGATATGATT
The DNA here is from genome assembly GCA_023631565.1 of Gymnocephalus cernua. Classification (NCBI taxonomy): domain Eukaryota; kingdom Metazoa; phylum Chordata; class Actinopteri; order Perciformes; family Percidae; genus Gymnocephalus; species Gymnocephalus cernua. Next base: position 38,838,151 of record CM042427.1, on the reverse strand, counting down.
TTACTGCTCGGCCAATCAGAATTTTGCCTTTCTGTTTCTCATGTATGCAGCGTGAGGATTTTTACTTTGAAACATTTGCTGTGAAATAAAAAGAACATTTTCTCTGCAAAACGAGGGTCACAATTGAAACATAGAGCCTGATAGAGGCAGCTAACTTGAGCAGGATGGTACTAAAGGTATAGTGGAGGATTTTCTTTTTTCCGGGTGGATCATCAAGACTATTGGTCCTCCTAGTTGTCAATCATTCTGGGATATGTTTACGTAAGGCCGTCGTACATGCCGTGACAGGTCAGCGAGCAGACGGCCACGGCCTCCGACCATAGACAGTATATAAAAGCCTCCGACCGCTGCCTCCCCGCTCTCGGCGATAGCTTGTTTGTTGGCCTGTAGCGTGCTAACGTTAGCTATAGAGATGCTTGTCGTAAATAGATTTCCACTTACCGGTGGCGAGTCTGACATAGTGGAAAAAGTGCAAATCTTCTTTTGGAAAGTAGGCTTGTAGAGCCATGCCGACAGCAACTTGTAAACAGAGCGTGCACGAGGAGAACTAGGCTCGTGCACGCTCTCTCGTGCACACGTTTAATAGACGTTCCCTCTCGGGAGCAGGTTGAGTGTTGCGCATGTGCATTTTTTCAAAAAGTGGAGAGGGCGGTTCTTGTCTAAAATTCGGGAAAATCCTCCATTATACTTTTAAGTGCTTACTGTAATTATACAAAGGTTACATAATGAATGTGGTTATGGTTCATAGATGATCAAATGTGACACATAAAGACTAAAATATGTCTTTCGAACCTCCAGGGACGTTCAGCTTGTGGTGCCACCCGAAGTTTGAGGACCGCTGCCACTCGGTGGTGGAGTTCATCGAGCGGGCCATCATGCACTCCAAGAACGGCAAATTCCTCTACTTCCTCCGCTCCAGAGTCCCAGGTAAAATATAGGTCATATATCTGCACGCGGCCCCGAGCCGATCAAAAATGGATGCGAGAAGCCACTTAGTGAGAAGTGCCTGCGAGGGGGAGGAGAGAGGGGAATGTATCTCTGACTGTCTGTATGTCTGTTTTAAGCCTGATGTGCATCGTTCGTGATTGTGAGAATGCGTCTAGTATATGTGTGTGTTGTCCTCAACCTAAGTGTGACCGAAGCTAATCCTTCCGTTTGTGGCGGAAAGTAATGTGGGTTTCCACGTCACTAGTTCAATAACAAAAGCTGGCACCAGGAGTACAGTTGAACACAGTTTGTAAGTTTATTAAGGATCATTTACAACGTAGGAGGGGATTTCCAACACTGCTTCACCGTCCGGCCGAAATGGGTTTCCTCAGGAGGGGGGCTGGCGTCTCCCTTAGAGATGATGAGGGTGAGAAGCTCAGTCATCCGTGAGGAGCTCGGAGTAGAGCCGCTGCTCCTTCACGTCGAAAGGAGCCAGTTGAGGTGGTTCGGGCATCTGGTAAGGATGCCCCCTGGGCGCCTCCCTAGGGAGGTGTTCCAGGCACGTCCAGCTGGGAGGAGACCTCGGGGAAGACCCAGCACAAGGTGGAGGGATTACATCTCCAAACTGGCCTGGGAACGCCTCGGGATCCCCCAGTCAGAGCTGGTTAATGTGGCTCGGGAAAGGGAAGTTTGGGGTCCCCTGCTGGAGCTGCTCCCCCCGCGACCCGACCACGGATAAGCGGACGACGATGGATGGATGGATGGATGGAAGAAATACAAAATGTTAAAATAGTGTAATGCTTTTATTCTTAATCCATATTGCATAAAAGATAAGCTCCCTGATTTTGTTCTAATACCTAATATTAAGTGCTGCAAAAAAATAAAATCAATGAGTGAGCCGAGATTAACGTTTGGAGGTGTTATATTGTTAATTTTTCCTCCCACTCATTTTGAGTTTTCAGTTTTTTAAACGTCAGCGCTGAGCTGGGAGGATTTTGGGAGGATTTGATGCTGTTGATGCTCATTATACCAACATCAGGAAGTATATCTTCTTTTCAATTTGATTGAATTTTACCAGGATAATCTCTTGACATCGGGGCATCTCTTTTTCGAGAGAATCTCGAGAGGTTAATTTAGTGCTTAAAAAAATAAGTCTTCTGTATTTATTTTATTTTTTTTTATCATCAAGAAATCCCATGAAAAGACTAAAACCCCAAAATAAATGTAACCTCATCAGTGGTTAACATGTTCCTTCATCACCATGAACACACACACACTGTAGGCTACTTTATTTTTTACACATAACTAAGGGTGCTCCGATCAGGATTTTTGGGGCCGATCACCGATCACTTTTATGAACTGAAAATTACGCCATTACATAACAGTCACACATGTTTAGAGAATGTATCAGGAACTGTTTGGCTTTCTTTCCTAGCTCAAAATCAAAAAAATGTCCTTTCAATCACTGCACATTTCTTCAGCACACACAGACACACACAGTCAGTCACACACACACACACACCGACACACACACACCGACACACCGACACACACACACACACACGGGGAAACAGCTGTTTGAGCGGCGCCGGAGCTGCTAGCTACACGACTCCGCTCTGCCTTAGCGTTAGCTAACTTTGAAAACTCCTCATCCTCCGTTCTGTGACTAACCTTCAGATGTCTGATGAGGTTGGTGGTGTTGAAATGTCTTTGGAGCTTTCCGCCTCGTGGTATTTCCTCGGTACACACGTTGCTAATCGCTAGTGTATTGTCTTTTTCCCAGATAGCAACGAGTCGGCGGACCACCGGCGGTGCTCCAGAGGCAGTAGAAGCGTCAGAATGGTGTAATCACAAACACGTTTGCCGGAGCACCACCGGTGACAGCCGCTTTTTAAAAGCAGTCTGTCTTCCTAGTGTCTTCGTTCCGCGGGCCAACTGCTGTTCTGCCGCCGTTCAGACACCTTGTAGAACTGCCAGACCGCTGAATGTAGGGACACCGCCATTTTGAAACCGTTCTCAGGAGAAGTGCGCTCTTAATACATCCGTGGTAGTGCGTCATCTGATCGGCCTTTATGGAGACCACCGAACAAACTATTTAAAGCCATTATCGGCCGATACCGATCGGAGCACCCTTACACATAACGTCCTGCTGCCACAAATACTCACCAGAGCACCAAATATGGATTAATCCGCCGCTGAAAATAGTCCCAAACAAATGCTCTATTTCCTCCTGTTTAAAAAAACAAACAAACAAAAAACTACAGTGATCAGCTGTTTTAGGAAAATACTGATGCATCCATATATTTCTGAGCTGTTTTTAAAGATTTATTAACAGATTGTTTTTTGTCCTTTCATGTCTTCATTTGTTGATAATCACAAAAAGACCTTTAAATGGAGATAATGTTTAAAAAAGGACTAAGTATAATAACACAAATGGTGCGTGTGTGTGTGCGTGTGTGTGTGCGTGCGCGTGTGTGTGCGTGTGTGTGTGTGTCTCTCTCTCTCGCAGGGCTTCCTCCCACCCCGGTTCAGCTGCTGTATCCTGTATCTCGCTTCAGCAACGTGAAGTCACTACAACATCTCTGTCGCTTCTGCATCCGACAGATGGTCCGCATCGACCACATCCAGGAGCTTCCGCTGCCCAGGTACTCAACGTGAACTCATTGAAATATCCACCTGATGAAATATATAAGCTACACAATCGTTTTTTAAACTCGTGGACAATTCGTCTCAGGATTTCCAAGGCTTGGTTTGTCCCAACCTTTATGATATTAGCACGACTTTGCGAGATTAAACATGAGGCTCTTTGCTCACAATGAACCATTTTAAGTTGATTGAAGTTGATTTTTTTTTAAATATAAAACTCTTTAGTGTACATTTTGTTGAGTATTTATGTTGGGTTCAAAACCCAAGAATTTCTGTACCAGAGTCTGGTAGGACCAGGCTAGAGTCTGGTAGAACCAGGGTAGTCTGGACCAGAGTCTGGTAGGACCAGGCTAGTCTGGACCAGAGTCTGGTAGGACCAGGGTAGTCTGGACCAGAGTCTGGTAGGACCAGGCTAGAGTCTGGTAGAACCAGGGTAGTCTGGACCAGAGTCTGATAGGACCAGGCTAGAGTCTTGTAGGACCAGGGTAGTCTGGACCAGAGTCTGGTAGGACCAGGCTAGAGTCTGGTAGGACCAGGGTAGTCTGGACCAGAGTCTGGTAGGACCAGGCTAGAGTCTTGTAGGACCAGGGTAGTCTGGACCAGAGTCTGGTAGGACCAGGCTAGTCTGGACCAGAGTCTGGTAGGACCAGGGTAGTCTGGACCAGAGTCTGGTAGGACCAGGCTAGAGTCTTGTAGGACCAGGCTAGAGTCTGGTAGGACCAGGCTGTTACCGCACCGATAAGTTTACTTTTCTTGTAATAAATTTGTTAATATTAATATTTTTTTGTAGTGGAAATTCTGGTTTTTAATCGGGCTCTGGCCCAAAACTGCTGCTGTGGTTCGGACTCAGGCTTAGACAGAAAATATGCAGGTTTATGTTTTCATGGTGTAATGTTTTGTTGAGATTTTGCCCGGGTCTTCATGTTTTACCGCTAAGATGTTGATGCTATGTTAAATTAGTCCCATGCTAACGCAACATTCAACCGTCATTTCACAGTACAAGTAAACTACACTTGGCTGATCTCCCCCCCCCCTCACCCATGTTTATATTCACCTCTCTCCAGACCGCTAATATCCTACCTGAGTAAGTTTTATTACTACGACCCCGAGGAGGAGACGTACCTGTCAATCAAGAGCATCCGGAGAGCGGTGGGAGCCGAGCAGCAGGCCGAGTCGCAGACGTAGCAGCAGAGATCTTCTCAGCTCAAGTGAGTTTGAGACTAGTTCGTACGAACTCCATCGTAAAGGTGCTGTAGGTAGGATTGTGAAGATCCAGGACTTAGCCAAAACTTCTCAGTCCCCCCCCCCCCCCCCCCCCCCCCTTTCTCCTAAAGCCCAAACGGTCTCCTAAGCCCCTCCCCCCACGAGGGAGAATGAATGTGTGTGTGCCTGAGCAGTGATTGACACGCAGTTAGACACCCCGCAGTTATAAGCTGCAGTAGGCAGAAAGCAATAAAAAGTAGGGCTGTCAATCGATTAAAACATTTAATTACAGACTCTGTGATTAATTAATCTAACTTAATCGCATACATAATTATTGCTGTGAAAGTATTTTAAATATTTCAATTCAAATGAATCAATGAATAATCAGCATTAGTGACATTAAAGTAAAAAAAAACTTTTTATTATTATTTTCACTGTTCAAATAATGACCAATAATAATGTTCAAATAATGACCATATATATATATATATATATATATATATATATGTATATATATGTATATATATATATATGTATATATATATATATATATATATATATGTATATATATGTGTATATAAAACAATCAACATATGACCTAATATGCTGAGGAAATACATTCAAACGGGTATTTTACAATAACTACGAATGCACCGCGAGGCTGTAGATTACCAGTTTCATTGAACGCACCGTCTCCGTCTGTGTTTTTCCGACAACGGCAGAAACACAGTCAAGCTTTACACCGTTTAGCGTTAGCTGCTAGCTAGCGGAAGGCTAACGTTACCTGCTGCTGAGTGCAGTGTTAACCAGAGACAGTTAAAGAAACTAGCGTCACGTGCAGCGATGTTTCTGTTGTCTCTCGTCTCCCGCCTTCATTTCACAGTCTGAACGGCTCCGGGTGAAAGGTCAATATGGAATGGATTCATTTGCGTTAATTTTTTTAACGCACTATTTTTTCTCAGATTAATTCATTGTAATTAACTCGTTATTTTGACAGTCCTAAAAAAAAAAATGTTGTTTTACATATGTTGAGGAGGTGAAAATAAAAAATGTATGTTAATCATGTAAATATAACGATTCATTAACATTAAATTGAGTTTTTCTCATATGTCTGATCACATGTGAATGCGCCTGTTATCTCCGCCCAGGTTTCTGTATGGAGGACTGATCTGTAGGCTACTGGACTGCTAGTCTTCCAGCATCAGCCAATCAGAGTCCTCTGGAAATCTCTCCAGCTGGACTAGGATGGACCCGCCTCTCTCTTGACTTGGACTAACAAAAAAAGAGGGACGAGTGTTTGCAGCTGGATGGCGGGAAAACTGTCAATGAGACGTTCAGGTGCAGAGGACTCGGCCTCGTCTTCAGAGGGACTGCAGAGATGTTCTCACCTGCAGACATGTCGGTTGGAAACAAAAGGCAGAATTATGAACTCGATTTGCAAATTTCCTGAAGCTACTGAACTGGACTTTTAAAACACAATGCACTGGTCAATTTGTACAACTGTTGTTTGCTGCCGTTTCCTTGTTTTTCCTTCTATTCTGTCACAAAAAGGGGCTTTTGGATGAAAAGTTGCCCTCGGGGGAGATATACACACAGAGGCAGGGCAGCAGAGGCCCATCAGCGAGGATTCAGGCATTCGAGGGGTTTAAGAGAGACGGGCCGCCATCTTGGAGGCCCTATGATCGTTTATTTTTTTCTCCCTGGAAATCTCAAAATTACAGCAGTGCTTCTTTTACGGGGATAGATTTGATAAAACTTTTACAAATTCTCAACTATAAGTGCTCATATTATGCTTTTTGGCGTTCCCCCCTTTCCTTTATTGTGTTATATATCTTTTTTTGTGCATGTTATAGGTTTACAAAGTGAAAAAAGCCCAAGTCCCCCCCAAAGGGACTTACCATCTCCACCAGAAAACACTGTTCACAAATTGCTCCAAACAGCTCTGTTGTAGTCCAGCCTTTACTTCAGAGACAAATGTGGTCACTTTGGAACACACGTTATAATGCTCGCCTAGCTGCTAGCATGGCACGCCCTCATACTCTGCTTCTGACTGGCTAGTAGTCCTTACCTAGGTACTGTCAGGACACGCCCTCATACTCTGCTTCTGACTGGTTAGTAGTCCTTACCTAGGTACTGTCAGGACACGCCCTCATACTCTGCTTCTGACTGGTTAGTAGTCCTTACCTAGGTACTGTCAGGACACGCCCTCAAACTCTGCTTCTGACTGGCTAGTAGTCCTTACCTAGGTACTGTCAGGACACGCCCTCATACTCTGCTTCTGACTGGCTAGTAGTCCTTACCTAGATACTGTCAGGACACGCCCTCATACTCTGCTTCTGACTGGCTAGTAGTCCTTACCTAGCTACTGTCAGGACACGCCCTCATACTCTGCTTCTGACTGGCTAGTAGTCCTTACCTAGGTACTGTCAGGACACACCCTCATACTCTGCTTCTGACTGGCTAGTAGTCCTTACCTAGGTACTGTCAGGACACGCCCTCAAACTTTGCTTCTGACTGGCTAGTAGTCCTTACCTAGGTACTGTCAGGACACGCCCTCATACTCTGCTTCTGACTGGCTAGTAGTCCTTACCTAGGTACTGTCAGGACACGCCCTCATACTCTGCTTCTGACTGGCTAGTAGTCCTTACCTAGGTACTGTCAGGACACGCCCTCATACTCTGATTCTGACTGGCTAGTAGTCCTTACCTAGGTACTGCGCATGTGCGGCTCCCAACAAAGATGGAACAGAAGTGAGATGTCTCACTCTGTAGCTAAAACAGAGAGCTCAACACACAGGGTGAAAAGAGGAGCTGCAGCAATGTGCAGTACGACAAAAATATGGTGATTTTTGAAAATGAAACCACGTAAACCTATTCTGGTACAACCTCTAAAGACAATTATGAACCTGAAAATGAGCATAATATGAGCACTTTAAGTCCTATCTGGAAGATTTTCATTTGAATAAATGTCTTTAAAGTCACTTTCTATCGCCAAGTGAGGATACAGAATGGTGACTCAGCCTATGGCTCACTGATGAAAGCCCCTGCATTTGCATTATTATGAGTGTAAGTATGATGAACTGGGTGTCTGTGGCGGCGGCGTTTACAGGAAAAAAATCACAAGTGGCGCACAGTTAGTGATGCGTTTTTTTTTTTAAATCATAGTTACTGTTTACATTTGGACACGTTTTAACAAGACACGGGAAAAATACACCAAAGGAAAAATATCTTCAGAAATGCAATTTACAAAACAAAAAGCTGATTGAAATACTGTTTTATTCCACATAGCTCATTTGAATTGATGTCAAAAGAATGCAGAAAGGGAACAACGTCACTTCTTTTGATTGTTAAGATGATAGAAATTATTGTATTCTGGTTTCTTTATGATTCATCCACCTATGCTGATCGGTTGCCTAAGGGGAAAAAAAATGATATATTTTATTCAAGTGGAAGAAAATTTTGCAAATAAAAGACTGAAATAATGTGGAGTTTACTTGCACAATTTTCTGAATTTTGGCGTTACTGTGCTGGGAGTTTGAGCCTCATTTCCCCCCCCCCCGATGCCCTGCCTCAGAGTGTGTATAAATCTGCCATGACTCATCTCTACCTGTCAGTTTTATTTGTTGAAATGCCCAGGTGTATTTTGCTCTGTTTCTCAGTACCCTGAAGCTGGCTACTGGCTCAGCGTTTTCAGTAAAAAAAAAAACGAAGAAAAATAAACATTAGTGTGGCATCGTTTTTGAATTTGAATATTTGAATAACATTGATATTGCAGTCTGAAGATGTTGCAGGTTTTCATCATCATAATAATAACATCCACTAGATTATAATTAGTCGTCTTGCATTGCCAGACCGATCTCCACAGCGCCGCGGCGTAAGGTCTGCCTCCTCCACACATACATTCCTGGATAGGAGAAAAAAAAACTCATAAAAAATGACATAAATGATTAATCAATTATCAGAATTGTAGCCAGTGGTGGAATGTAATTAAGTACATTAACTCAAGTACTGTACGTGGGTACAAATGTGAGGTACTAGCCTAGTACTTTACTTGAGTCTTTTCTTTTCATGCCACTTTCTACTTCTACTCCGCTACATTTCAGAGAGAAATATTCTACTTTTTACTCCACTACATTCATCTGTTACAGCTTTAGTTACTAGTTACTTTAAACATCAAGATTCCTGCACACAAAACACATGTAGTTAATAAATTATGATGTTTATATTATAAATTAAGCTACCCAACAGTGTAACGGTCTACAAGTCCAGCTGAAATGATTAGACCATTAAACACACAACTGTTTGGATCGTTTCCAGTTCCTAAAATGTGAGTATTTTTCTGCATTGAGTACTTTTACTTTTAATACTTTAAGTACATTTTCCTGATGATACTAACATATGTATTTTACTGAAGTAACGTTTTCAATGCAGGACTTTTACTTTTACTTGTTTATATCAGTCCCTCCAGAAAAACGCAGAGTTTTTTTGTGATTGTTGCGGGCAAAAATTCTTGATTATGCGGCACGTTTTCTTAAAAAATGTGATGGAATATTCCGGATATTTATGCAATTTTATGCGATGAACTTGCGGGAACTTGCAAAAATTGCGGTTTGATGAGAAAGAGAAAAAAAAAATATTCCCCAAACACGCTGTGGCGAAATGTCACTTCATAACGTTCCCATGGCAACAGGGGAAAATGGCTGCTCTTGTGTGAAGTAAACGCAACATTTTTCAACATTCTGCTGAGATATATGTGACTTTTTTGCAACGAAAATGCGGGGATTATGAAATCATGCCAGCCCCGCATGTTTTGCGCGGAAATCGGCAATTTATGTGGCGAAAGTGCGGCGTATTTTAAAAAATGCGGGCCCCCGCATAAACATGCAGACTTTGGCTGATTATGCATTGAATTCTGCGATCGCATAATCACGTTTTTCTGGAGGGACTGTTATATGTCACACAAACTTAAATGGCAAATACACCACTAAATAGACCACTGTATATGTTAGTTTAAACACTCAAACTTTTCAGCTAGCCGACAGGCTAATCGCTAGCATGTTCGGACATTGGATTTCATTGTAGCCTAGCCAGGCAGCTAGCTAGGCAGCTGCCAGGCAGTGGACCCGCCTCTCTCTTGACTTGGACTAACAAAAAAAGACGAGTGTGCAGCTGGATGGCGGGAAAACTGTCAATGAGACGTTCAGGTGCAGAGGACTCTGCCTCGTCTTCAGAGGGACTGCAGAGATGTTCTCACCTGCAGACATGTCGGTTGGAAACAAAAGGCAGAATTATGAACTCGATTACCAGGCAGCTAGCCAGGCAGCTAGCCAGGCAGCTAACCAGGCAGCTAGCCAGGCAGCTAGCTAGATCCTAGCTAGGCTACTTATGCATTTGTTTGATTACATGTTTTATTGGCGAACACTGACGCTTGTAGCAACACGGATTGTTGTTTATATGTCACACAAACATAAACAGGGAAAATACACCACCAACTGTAGATGTTAGTTTAAAACACTCAAAATTATTCAGCTAGCCGACAGGTCAACCGCTAGCCGCTGTTCTGTTGCAGTCTTGCGTGTTGTTTTCGTGACCATGCTCCCCGAGGCAAAATTTCGCTGTTCCGAAGTTTGTGCATCATTACATGATATAACACATTTGTAATACTGTATCCTACCTTGTGGATTATTAAGCTATATATCATATGCTGAAATAGGCTATATTTCTGGAGTGTTACAGAACCGAAAACCGTGACCCTAAAACCGCGATACGAACCGAACCGTGTATTTTGTGAACCGTTTTTTGTTTTACGTTTCATTATATGGTATATCACATGTGATATAATGAAACACATATTGTTTGGCCTATCGTAAAGCCTGCCTAACTTAACATGGATCAGTTTTGGACCTTTGGAATAATATTACCAACGATAATAATTTTCCCCGTCTTGCGTGTCTGGCCAATAGCAGAATACCAGACCGCATAGCCGGACGGTTGTGAAGCCATCCACATGGTCTGGAGAAGTCACCTTGATGACTTTCCTATATTTTACTTTCCTGCGGGCTTCCCATTCCCTTTTATTCCTGCGGGTACAACCTGGCAGGGGTTCGTTGTCACTGCCAGTCGAAGAATTGAACTCTGGTGAATCTTGGGTGCGTTTGGATATCTTTCTTCTTTTTACTTTTCTTCGTTCCTTCGTGTCAAGGTATGTCAGATCATTTTTACCCTCATCGTCTGCGTCAGAGGTCTTGTAGGTCCTTTCGGGTGCCGGTGCCCATCCGTCTATATTCCAGTGAGAACAACATGGCGGTGGTTCATCGGATGGATGTCCAGTCTTCACATTTGCAGAAGATCTTTGTTGTAGACCTGGCTCAACACTTTCACCTGTGAGGTTTACCGGGGTCACAATAACTTCACTATCTCTGGGACATCCTCCCTCGTCAGCACAAACATGACCCTGTGTCGCACTTTCGTCTCCATTAATAACCATGCTATTGCTATTATTATGGGACTTGTTTTTACGCGAGAAGAACGCCTTCAATCTTTTTATTAACGAAACCCTTTTCACAGGGATTTCTCCAGTAGAGAAAGGCAGATCGTTCTGCCTTTCTCTACTGTCGTCATTTTCTAGGCTATGGATCGGGATTTCTGATTTATTTTTATTCACAATAATTTCCCTAAGACGCTTATTCTCTTCTCTTAGATCCTCCATTTCTGCTTTGAGGAGAGCATTTTGATTGTACACATGCTCAATGGTTGCGTAACAGATTTCACGGAGCTCCGTGACATCCTTCTCTTTTGCGTCGATAAAAGAGCTCCTATAACGTTCAACCTCTTTTTTGAAATAAGATATCCCAAACCTTTCATCCACAACGATTCTTTTTAGGTTTTCAACCTCCGTTTGGTGCGCTACTCTCGAATCAACAACGGTCGGTTGGTCTACTTTGAGTTCCTGTGATTCTGCCTTTCCTTCCTCCAACGTATCTATGGCGCACGCGACATCCATGTTCTTGAGTTTCGTAACTACAACAAATACTACAGACAGATGTATCTACGAAACGCAGGTCACGTCCGAAATCACAAACTCTGCACTACAGAGTCAACGTGTAAACTATCAATCAACGTCACTTCCTGAGAGCCTCCTTGCTGTTGACAATGCGTAACAATCGCCAGATAACGCTTCAATTACTGAAAGAGGCGAATAACTAGAGCGAGAGTCGTTTAAATATATAGAAATATAAATTAGAGCGTTGTTGACAGCCCTATTGCAGACAGATGTTTCTACTTAACACTGAGGGCCCTATTTTAACAATCTAAGCGCACGGCGTGAAGCGCCTGGCGCGGGTGCGTTTAGGAAAAGAAAACGCTGTTTTGTAAATGTAAATTAGAGCGTTGTTGACATTACAGAGCTCCTTGTTTTCTGTCTGTTGGTCTGTTAAGAACGTTGTCGTTACTACCGTATTGTATTGTGGGATACTTATGCCAGCGTAGTGTCCAGTATTGCAAACTGTAATATTCTAACAGAAATATAATGCAATTCACTTACTTACTTGTGATAGTAAATCACTGATTCTCGGTGCTGATCAAAGACACCAAAGGCAGACATGATGTCACATTGAGTCTCAGATCAAAGGCAAAAGTCTTTCATCAAAAATGGAACCTTGGAATCTTAGATAAAGAGACAACTGCTACCAACAGGAAGTGATGTCAGAACCACCCTCCATAGTTACTGTTGCTATGCCTGTCAGGAAGGGATGGAACTTTAAATTAGTAAATTTCAAATAAAAACATGGATCTGTTTTTGTAAATCGGTGATCGTGGGATGTGGTTACACCGTGGTGTGTGTGTGTGTGTGTGTGTGTGTGTGTGTGTGTGTGTGTGTGTGTGTGTGTGTATGTGTGTTTTCATGGTGATGAAGGAACGACAGCGTGACTCACTGATGTGTTTTTACAATATATCAAGCTACATACACACTTTTACTTGTAACAGAGTATTTTTACAGTGTGGTATTAGTACTTTTACTTAAGTAAAGGATCTGAATACTTCTTTCACCCCAGATTGTAGCTGATCATTTAATCGTTTAATTGTAATTAAACTACTGCTGTCAAACGATTAAAATATTTAATTGCGATTAATCGCATTAATGTCATAGTTAACTCGCGATTAATTGCAATTAATCGCACATTTGTATCTATTCTAAATGTCCCTTGATTTCTTTTTTTGTCCCATTATATTTTTCTCATGTTAATTCTCTTATCAACATGGAAAAGTGGATCGGCTGCTTTGTGCAAATTTTTTTTTTTTGATTGAAAACAACATTGGCATATACGTAATGTTCAATTTCACAATAACATTCACACTTGGAGCTAATAATCTGTCACACAATGTAACACTGTTACCTCCATTTTCCATTGCAGATAGTACTGCCTCATGCCTGAGGCGAGCGTGGCTGGTCGTCATAGCGACTACGGTTTCCCCCAACTCATTTCCTGGTTTTCCTTCTCCATAACCAACGTAAAATCAAGGAGAGGGTTAACTTTTCCTGCTCCAGGTTTCCCACCGTGGTCAGAAAGAACAGAGGAAACACTTTGTTTCTCTCTCTGTGACTCTAGAGTCGCTACTCGCTCCGAAGCTAATCGCCGTCACGAGCCTGCTAGCTAGCTACGCGGCTCGCAAGCCCAAACCGGCCGCGGCTTGTGTCTGTTTTGTTTCCGGTCTGCGAAATTACAAGACCCGCCCTTCAATCACTACTATTGGCCAGGCGTCCAAGGTAACGTAACACCATTAGTTTAGATCCTGTACCCTGACCAATCCGCTATCCTAACCTTAACCACTCGAGGTGAAATGCCTAACGCCAACCAATCGAGCTGCTTCGTAGGGCGTGACATGGCGTGGCCATAGACAGTTAAAGAAGTGGACTAACAGATCCTGTTGCTCTCTCTATGCGTTAATTGTACGCAGAGCTGCAGCGTATCACTCCGCCCAAGTAGCACTGCTTCCCTTTCTGAGAATATAGTTCCCAGTTTATATACAGTTAGAAGATGGCTGTGTCTCATGTGACCTTGTTATTTGTACATGCTGTGACTATACAAATCACAACATGTAAATAGGAACATGTTGCCGTTATTTTGTCACTTACTCGGAGCAGTAGGCTAGTTGTAACCGGTTACCTCCAGGATCTGTGCTAGGCTAAGCTAACGGTGGAGCCGTCAGACAGATTTACGACACGCACGGAGATGAGAAGGGTATGTATGGACTTGTCTAACTGTCGGGGTTACGGTGAATAAGCTAATGTCCCAATAAGTCGGCGTGTTCCTTTAACATCATATCCAGCATGGGCACGGATGTATGACACGAAAGCAGCTCTGTGAGTTGACACTGTTTGGATGATTCTGTTGGAGGTTTTTCAGCATGGAAAGTGTTTCATTTTTTAACGCCTGCTATTCACTTTGAAATGTTTCAGGCCGAATGCTCTCCAGCTAATGCTCTGGCTCACTCATGAAGCCTGGAAAGCGGAAAACAGTGAGATATCGCAGTTAAATTATGCAGCTCTTTCTCTTTAAGTCTCTCTACACTCCACAGGGATGCCTATAGGGAGAAGGTGATAGACCAGATCCACACTATCTGCATCCAACCGCTCACTATAGCACACTTGAAGTGAAGAGGGAGAAAGTGCTTTAGCTAAAAGCAGGACTCGTATTTCCAAAGCACAAAAAAAAAAAAAAAAAATATATATATATATATATATATATATATATATATATATATATATATATATATATATATATATATATATATATATATATATCCCATGCTGTGATGCAGGGGATAAACAGAGATGACTGTATGGTGAATAAGGTCAAGTGCAGTCTTTTGGGGAGGAAAAAAAGGCGATATGAAAAGGGCCTGCATGCATTGTGGATGTGAAAAGAGTCACGGGGAGCGAGCCAATGAGAAAGAGAGACGGCTCATCGTTGGTCTGCATGTTGGCTGAAAGTGCTGGAGGCCAGCTCAGCGGATGTGGACGACAGATGTGACTGACTGCCACGACTGGAACATTTCCTCCACAGGCTGAACTCTGGGATCGTGTCAGCCTTTCTTATCGGGTTGTGACCAACACCAAACCAAAAAAAAAAAGTACCAAGTCTTCAGTGTTCAAATCTGGTCTGAGTCCGCCCTCGAACTTGAAAAGATTAAATTAGGAGTTAGAATGAAACACGAACTTTTCTTGAAATCTTGGAGCCCTATTTTGGATTATTTCAAGGAGACAAACTCTGGATAAAACCCTTTTGTCTTTTCTTTCTCTGATTTATTTAGTTGTTTATATGTATATGCATATGTTACTGTGATTATATGTTCATTTGTATGTATTTATTATGCTTGTATAATGTTTTGCTTTTTGTTTCCCACTTCATTCCATTATGCAACATCCTGATACTTGTATTGTGCTTGAGAAGATTTTCTTAATAAAAAAAGAATTAAAAAAAAATCTGGTCTGAGTCCAAGTGGGCGGTCTGAGTTTGAATCGTCGTGAAAAAGCAATAGGCTAACAAAATACTGTTTTTAGTTGACATTTTGAGGCCAGTTCTTTGGAGGATGTTGTGCCCAAATAACAGGTCAAAGAGCATGTTGAGGTCAAACTATTCAGCCTATTGTGGACGTTGTGTTGAATAACAAAAGCATTCAATTGACCAAAGCTTGCATACAATACATGTTTGAGCCAGGCTCGGGTGGAATGTAACAAAGTACATTTACTCCAGTATAAGTAGGCCCACAAAAATTTGATTTTAAGGTATTTGTACTTCAGCTTGACTTGAGTCTTTTCTTTTCATGTCTCCACTATCTCAGAGGTCAATATTGTACGATTGACTAGATTTAGGCCTATCTGACAGCTTTCGTTACATTACAAATTAAGATTTTTTTTTTTACACACAAAACATACAAAAAGCTTATAAAATATGATGTTTTGTTATAAATTAAACGACCCAACAGTTTATACAAGTAGCCTACAGCTGAAGCAATTAGCCGATTCACAGACAATTAATGAATCGTTTAGGTCATTTTTCATGTCGTCATTTTAGTAGCCTAATAATGTTGAAGTCTGGACTGTTTGGTTGGACAAAACAAACATTGTGAAGGTGTTATTTAGGCGTTTAGGGTATGATAGAGTGGGGACAGCTGCAACGTTGCTGATTTCTCCAATCAGGAATGAGTTCGAGTCATGACACTCCTACTGCACATGCTCAGTAGGCCCCTCCTTCTTTCTGTAAGTTAACAGCTACATGTCATCATTACTTCTGGGAGAACTGAAATTCAAGGTGAAAAAGTAACTTTTTTTACGACCAGATTTTTTGTCATACTGTCTAAACTGTTTAAGTATTGATCTTTATCGTTATATAGTTTGAATGTGCAGTTTCTTAGCTCTTAACAGACTTAGGTACCATGTGTTAAAAGCTAATGTGTTAGGCTAGCATCGCTTATAGTTCTCAAATAAACTAAAAAAATATTTTAAAAATGATGCTGAAGTATGAGTTTTATTACATCTAAATGACTGTTGCAACTGTCCCTTGGTACTGTTGCAACTGTCCCCATATATGGTTGCAGTTGCAACATTTTTCAGGGTCCATTTAAGTACAAATTACTTGCATATTATCATATGTACACCTGTTGCAACAGTATGGGCAGGTAGGTGGCATATATGGGTTTAATATATATATATTTTTTTGTCTTTCTAATACAAACGGTCGCTGGGAAACTGAAGGAAATGTAAAAAGTGTTGCAACCGCCCCCCCCCCCCCCCCCCCACACTCTCCCCTAATAGTGATGGACCATTTCTCACTATTTTCACAAATCAAACAATCAATCAATCAATCAATCAATCAATCAATCAGTTGATTAATGGAGAAAATAATCGTCATTTAATAGTTCAAAATGAGCTCCAGCTCAACATATTTTAACTACACAGTAATTAACCACGTCCACGAGTCATTAACACGTCAAGAAATATATAGGCCAAGTATTGCAGCATCGCAGCGCTTAAAAATAAATGTATAATCCGTTTATACTGGCTTACAGCAGTTTGTGTTATGCCCAGGGTCCAAAATTAACTTATTTGTCCACCAGCCATGAATGGCTAGTGAATGTTCAAATTGTACCAATTACCATTGTTTTTTGGCTGGTGAGTGAAGAAAATCTACCAGCCACTTGCATATTTTACCTGCATTTGACTGGTAAATGGTGCTAATTGGCCCTGGTTATGTCACATAACGGACTGCTCCTCATAATAATAAAACATGGGACAGTTTAAACCACAGGTCACACAACAGCGACTCAAAGCTCATTGATCAACACGGTTGTCACTCTTGTTTTGATCGAACTGCCGTTCAATAATCACATTGGTCGTCATGGACGTCAGTGAAACCGTATCTCCGCTGTAATAGGGCCCTCGCTCGTTCTAAGGTTTATCTTTTGGAAACGCCCCCCACCGAGCACGATCTCGACATCCCATTGGTCGAGCCGTAATCCATCGAACAACGTACAAAAATAGCGCGCCGCGATTGGCTCAGTTGAATTTCAATCACGCAAGCAGCGCAAGCTGATTCGTCAACGCGCGCGTCAATCAACGTTCCATTGTCCGTGGATTGGTGCAGGCAGCAGCGCGGGCGGATTCCTCCACGGGGCTCGGTCTTCAAGGCTCACGGAGAGCGAATGTCGTCATGAGCGGTGGGTAGGAATTAAAACATTGGTGTTTATATTACATTCTACTTCGTAAAACGTTATATCTGTGTTGGACAAAAAGCTCTGGGACATTATGCAGTGCGATTAAGTGTGTTTTTAGGGGGGACTCGGGCAGTTGATTGCACCAAAATAAGCAATTGCACTTCCGGAAAAAGGGCTGCCTTCTTTTTCTGTAACGTTATCAAAGAGAGTTTGACTTGCTAGCTAGCTACGCGGCAGCTAGCCAAAATATGCGAGTGCAACCGTTGGTGCTTTATTTGTGTTTTCCTCTGCATTTCCCCCGCCCATTTATTCCACAATTAAATACAGAGATGGTGCAAGTATAACGGTCCCATCTTGGTTAGTTTATAAGTAGAATCTAAGCTGCACTCCGACTAAATCAGCTTACGCTAGCTAGCTGCTAACCACTTCAGCCCCTGGTTAGTAGTGCTAGGTAGCTAGCTAGCTTGCTACCGTTAGCTGGTTGTCCACAAAATAACCAACAGTAACGTGATGTGTTTGATGGCGTGGCTATTCTGAGGCCATACTGTCCCCCCCCCCCCCCCCCCTATGTGTAAATTACTGGCAGTGGTAGAAGAAGTATTCAGGTCTTTTACATAAGTAAAAATACTAATACATTTTAAAATAACGCTACCCTTGTTAAAAGTAAAAGTCCTTCCTTCAAACTCTAACTTAATTAAAGGGGACCTATCATGCTCATTTTCAGGTTCATACTTGTGTTTTGTGTTTCTACAAGTAACATGTTTACATGCTTTAATGTTAAAAAAAAAAATGTTTTTCTCATGCTGTCTGTCTGGATATATCTGTATTACCCCTCCAGTCGGCAAAAAGCCAAGTCTGCTCTTATTGGCTAGTGTTTCTGGGTCTTCCACATCTGCGCTCTTGGCATCTCTGCACCGTCATTGCAGCCAGGGAACGACTGTAGCGGCACCGTGGCATTGTCACTGCACGATGCGAGTCGAGACACGATTTGAGTTGCTCATGCGTCGCTTTGCGACAATCGCGACTGCCTACTAATTTGTCTGAAATCTTTCTTTCTCCGCTTTATGTACCCATAGACAACATGTACAAGATGAATTTAATGATTTATTGATTTGTACTTTATTTTCAATAGAGCTTTGAGGGGATCACATTTTCACGGCATGATGCCTGACGTCAGTCGTAGATTAGAGGCAGAAGTAGCCTAGCTACAAGAACCTGCTAACGAGAGACTTCTGTAATGTCAATACAATAAAAATGGAGCAACATAACAAAGTTCATTCACTGCTGGCTACAAGCAATCAAACACAGCAAAGGCTTTCACTGGAATGGCGTTTTGAGCTAACGTTAGTAGCTAATGTTAGCAATCAAACAATCATAATCAAACAATCATAGATAGCTAAAACGTTTGATAACTAAAACGTTTTTTAAATGATTTCCATCTTCTATATCTTCTATTATTGCTCTTCTGTTATTGTCGTTATGCCGTAAACCGTGCTTGCAGCCGCCGGATCCGGATCCCTTCCTCGTTATGCCGTAAACCGTTTAAATCTGAGCATGCGCAACTCAAATCGTGTCTCGACTCACATCGTGCAGCGACAGTATCACTTTCCACCTATAAACTGTATCGTATAGTTATGACATCACAACCGTACAGAAGACCCAAGGACTCGTTTAAAGGCACAGTTTCTGAATTGGGCTGTGTGCCTTTCTCTGTGGATTTAGCATTTTGATACGTTCACAGTGTTTATATAGCATCTTGACCTGCTTGGTAATCAAACAAGACATTTTGGAAAATCCCACTTACAACAATATGGGACCTTTAAATGTCCTAAGTTTCCTTCCACCACTGTGTGTGGGCATTACTGGCAGGTAGACTTGCAGAACTGGTGGTGTTTACTACATTTGTTTGGTGTTCATTGTTCTGAAGCTCCTCCTTAAGCTAAATAAAGTCTTTAAAAAGCCTCTCGGATCAGCTGGGAAATGCATCGTCACAAAGCTGAAAACAGGGCTGTCTGTCTCACACCATAAAAAGTTTTTAGAGATACGTGGTGTTCTCACAGGACAGCGACGCTACAAACATACGATGATCTTGTAGAATATCATGCATTGCTTTAGATTAAACTACCCAACGGTATGTTACGGAAAATTAGCATAACCGTAAACATCTACAGCAGGAAAATGTAACCTGCACATTAATGCCAAAGGAATATTCATCCAGAAACATCACGTATAATAGGAAAACACTGACAGGGAACATTTTACTGCTCACTGAAAACTTACTTTCATACTTAACTGTTGCTGCTAACTCTTGCATATTTTTGCTGCAGTAATGTTTTTAAAGGCCCTGAACACCCACACATGTGTTTTGAGTTTATCTGGCTGATTGGACCCAGGACTGTGGGGGCGTGTATAGACTGATCGATTGACATCTTCCTGAGTCTGTTAGCTGTATCTGTGTTCAAAAGCGTTTCCTCACTCACTCACTATTCCCTATATAGTGTTTATTAAATAGTGAACTATACCAGATATGTTCACCGGGCGCGCCCAGCATCATGTAAACAAACCGAAACAAAAATACTTCTAATACGTCCCTGAAACAAACCGAGCACCCAGGAGGAAAGTAAAATGTTGTAGCCTATATATGTTTACACAGACATTTACACAGTTTCATTTGGATAGTCCGCTCCATTTTGCCTTTTCAGATTTCGCTGTGACTTCTGCTTCTTCTTCTCCTCCGGGAAAACACGGCCGCGTTGCACTGTGGTATACGGGAGTAAAATGTAGGGTACGTCGCACGTGTCACTGCGCGATGTGAGTCGAGTGGCGATTTGAGTCGCACGTGCGTCACTTTGCGACGAGTACAGATGCGAGTCGCGCGTGCGTCACTTTGCGACAAGTAGCCTACAAGATGCTAACGGCGTGCTAAAACGTTTTTGAAATGACTGCTGGCTACAAGTTAGCAATCGAACGTAACAAAGGCTGTCACTTGGATGGCGTTTTGAGCTAACGTTAGCAATCAAACAATCATAGGTAGCTAAAACGTTTGTTATTGTTTGTAAAGAGAAAAGTTTATTTTATGGATTTCACAAATTTCAGTAAGACACGTTATGCCGTAAACCGTTTAAATCTGAGCATGCGCTACTCAAATCGCCACTTGACTCACATCGCGCAGTGACAGTATGTACGCTCAAATGAGCAGTGCATTGTGGGTATTTTATAGTGGACTATATAGTGAATAAAAGTAACCACCGAGAATTCGAACACCAATACAAAATGACGAACGCACTATATAGTTTTCCATTTCCGTGATAGAGAACGGTTTCGAACGCAGCTTTTGTTTGTTGCACCAGTTAGGGCGGGACAAATGACAGCTTTCCCATTCTTACTGGTAGAAAAGATTTGTGACCTAATAAAGTGCGCCCACCTTCGACCTGAGCAGAGGTCTAATCAGCCACAATAACTGAAATCACCTGTGTGGGTGTTCAGATGCTTAAAGGGATACTTCACCGCTGGAAAGCTGAATATATCTTTAAATTGGGTCACTTATGTAGCAGAAATGTAAAAAAAAATTTTTTATTGGTGCCTTCTAGGCCGAGAAAAGCCAGAAAATGTGTTTTTGGCTCAAATGGATGAAAGACACCAAATCCCAGAATGCACTTCGCTTTGCTGCTTTGAGTCCACTCCCAAGCCACGCCTACTATACCGCTTGACAGACAGGCAATACAGAGGCATTCGACTCAACTCAATGTGTTTTATTGTTATTTCAATCATATACACAAAACAACGTTTCATCGTGGCTCAAGTGGTGTTACACATTTAAAATATATAAAAACTACATTATATAATAACGACATACGAAACAGGCTAGCTTTGGTGCACATACACATTATAGGCTCCGTAAAGTTCAGCTAGGCATAATAGCATTAGGCTTGGTGGGCTGTAAACACCGAGTATAAACACAGCCGTGAATTAGCGTGGGATGTCGAATGGTTGCCATGTAACAGTCACAAACTCCAGGGGTTAGCAGTTAGTTGGATACAAATCACCCCATTTCTGCACCAGTCCGTGTTAACACAGCTCACCTTCATACAGAGCACCTCTAGCTCGGATCGTCGGAGGGCTAGCAGGCCTGGTAGCTGGACAGTCCGGTTCACTGTTGTTCAGCCATGTTTCCACGAAACAAAAAACAGTCTCTGAATTCGCGTTGGGAGCATCGTTGAAGTTGGATGTAGTCCAGTTTGTTGTTAAATGAACGGACACTTGCAAGCAGGATTGATGGGACAGGTGGCCGGCTAGCGTTAGCTTGCTCTGGATGTGCCTTTTCCCCGGCTAGCGTTAGCTTCCCACTTAGCCGACGAGGATGTCACCTACCCGGCTCGGGGTACGAGCGAGTCCCCGTGCTGGTCTCCGTGCAGGCGAAGCTGCCGATTATTCCGTCTGTAATAACGTTTCCTGCATATTCTCTGCTGTGTAGCAATGTATCCCGGTGGTACACGTGCGGTAGTTTGAATGCACATAATTGTTGTAAAAGTTTGCTGCTGAGAAGTTCTCTTAATACATCCATGAGAGAGAGCCATAGACAGTAAAAGAAGCTCGGATTGTCGGAGGGCTAGCAGTCCTGGTAGCTGGACAGTCCGGTTCACTGTTGAGCAAAAAACACAGTCTCTGAACTCGCATTGGGAGCATCGTTGAAGTTGGATGTTGTCCAGTTTGTTGTTAAATGAACGGACACTTGCAAGCAGGATTGATGGGACAGGTGGCCGGCTAGCGTTAGCTTGCTCTGGATGTGCCTTTTCCCCGGCTAGCGTTAGCTTCCCACTTAGCAGACGAGGATGTCACCTACCCGGCTCGGGGTACGAGCGAGTCCCCGTGCTGGTCTCCGTGCAGGCGAAGCTGACGATTATTCCGTCTGTAATAACGTTTCCTGCATATTCTCTGCTGTGTAGCGATGTATCCCGGTGGTACACGTGCGGTAGTTTGAATGCACATAATTGTTGTAAAAGTTTGCTGCTGAGAAGAGAGAGCAGAGCCCTGTTTAGCGAGGATCCAAGATGGCTGACATTTCGTTTTTTTTCGGCCGAGATCGGCTAGCTTCGGGTGATGGGCGGGTTTAAAACATGCGGAAGTAGGTCCTACTACTGGTTGTAGTCTTTTGCTCTGGCCAAAAAATCTTCCGATGACGCAAAAATCGTCATTTTACGTCATCGGAAGATTTTTTCCGGACGCCCCAATGCAGAGATCTCCTGTCTCAGGGGGATATGAGGGAGGGACGCACGGTCATTCAGAAATACTACCGGGTTTCTGCTGATACAAAGCTGAATGCTAAATCGGTGAAGTATCCCTTTAATATGCAGGACTTTTATGTGTAGTGGAGTATTTTCACAGGTTTATCCAAGAGAGAGATTGGTGGCTTAGCAGGCTGTGGTATCCCCCGTGTGAATCATTTTTGCTGTGACAGTGAAGTTTTTGGCACCGTGATCCGTAGCTGCGTGCTGATTGTCAGAAGAGTTTTTGAGGATTATGGACAGGCGTATGTCGTGATACTTAAATAAACAAACAAAATAAATGCTTAGCGCTGTGACTCAAAATGTAACTAATACTGTGCTTCAAAAGCACAAACTGCTCTACATTAATGCTTATTTGTGCATAAAAATCAGAATATTTTGCAGTTAAGAGTAGATTTTTCATGAATCAGTCATATCCCAGCAACCTGTGTACTTCTCACTGTTATTGCTGGTTGCTATTGCAGTGCTCTGTGGTGTTATGTGTCACCTGCTGTTTGATTTCAAGCGGCAGCTGATCTGCCTTGGCATGAACTGTAATGTACTCAAATACTACCAATATCGATGTTTCGTGACATTCATGAGTGATGACGGATGTTGAGTGTAAGATTTCTCCAATACTGCAGCATGAAACCATAAACTACAATACTTTAGGGAGGCTACAGCAGAACTAGACTGCCTACATTTACATTTGTCATTATATATATTTAAACACAGTCCCTCCAGAGAAATGCTGAGTTTTTTTGTGATTGTTGTGGGCAAAAATCCTTGATTATGCGGCACGTTTTCTTAAAAAATGCGATGGAATATGCGGGATATTTATGCAATTTTATGCGATGAAATTGTGGGATCTTGCAAAAACTGCGGTTTGATGAAAAAGGAAAAAAAAGTGATTCCCCCAACACCGTGTTCTCACTAGGCAAAATTACGTCACTTCATAACGTTCCCATGGCAACAGGGGAAAATGGCTGCTCTTGTGTGAAGTAAACGCAGCATTTTTCAACTTTCTGCTGAGATATATGTGACTTTTTTGCAATGCAAATGCGGGGATTATGAAATCATGCAAGCCCCGCATATTTTGCGTGGAAATCGGCAATTTATGCGGTGAAAGTGCGGCGTATTTGGCTGATTATGCATTGAATTATGCGATCGTATAATCACGTTTTTCTGGAGGGACTGAAAATAAAAAGATAGTATTTTGTCTCCAAGCTGTATTGCAGTTCAGGCAACAATGACCAGTGGAAAAGGTCACTCAGCGTGAATCCTCAGTATACCGCTTTACTCAGAGCAGTTCTGTTTAAGAAAAACGGCCCCAACCTATTTTGGCCATCAGGCAGCCTTGCCTGCTACTTAAGATTTACCCTGCTCTTAGACTATTGGGCAGCCTGCCCTAAATGTACTCAAATAGTTAGTACACTTAGTAAATTAGTACAACTGTCCTAACAGAAACATAATTTGCAGTCCAATGGTGCATTTCTTTGCTTAGAGAGCATCTGGATTGTTGCCAGTATTTTGACTGAGCTGCAAACATCATTAGCCTAATCGATTAGTTTGTCAACTATTAAATTAATCGCCCACAATTTTGGTAATTGGTTTCAGTCATTTGTGTGAAAGAAAAGTGAAATTTCTCTGATTCCTGTTTCCTAAATGTGAATATTGTTCTAGTTTCTTCTCTCCTCTGTGACAGTAAACTGAATATCTTTGAGTTGTGGACAAAACGAGACATTTGAGGACGTCATCTTGGGGCTTTTTTTGGGAAACTCTGATCCACATTTTTCACCATTTTCTGACATTTTATAAACTAAACAACTTACCAATTAATTGAGAAAATAATAAAAATAATCATCAGCTGCAGCCTTAGTTGTTGGTGAAAGAGTTGATACTAACAATGGAACAAATCCCACACTGCTCTTGCTATAGCATCACCCTTTCTTTTAACATTTCGGTCCCCTCGGACCTTCATCAAGAGTATCTCAAACAACAATCGCAACCGGGCGTACATTTCACCCCTCCCGTTCTGTTTCCTTTGTTTCCAAGTTGATGTTATCTTCAAACGCACCTGCATGGAAGAATTTTCGGATGTGCGAGTTGTTTCTTCAAACGATGCCCAACCCTAAACAGCCGTTCCGCCCAGTCAGCTAACTTCATGAAAACCAGCTTTAGTTGCAGCCCTAATTAAAATGCATACATAAAAAGGGAGTAACTACCACTGTGACAAATATCCCATCATGAGTACCTTTTTATAGTTATTCAAAGTAAATTTTCACACCATAACCTTGTCAATCTAGTATAAAAGCATGCTTTGGGAAATAGTGAACCGTTATGCGTAAAGCGTTAAATGGACCTGTAAAAACACCAGCGTGCAAATTTAAAACAGCATTTAATTTTTTTAAATAAAATTAAACCTCCAGATCATTTTGATTACATTAAGTGCCACTGTGTGTAGTACCAGCTTAAAACTTATTTGGGTATGTTGATTGGATTTGTTCAATGTAATGATAATCTAAAATCAAGGACAAGAAATTGTGTTACAAACACTTCAGAATGAGTGTAGCAGTTGGTTCTTCTGCAGACGTTTATGAAAAGTAACTGTCATCCCTTTCACTAGGAAAATAGTACAAAAAATGTCCAATCCAGTTTCTCAAATTCCATGGTGATGTCTTTAAATGACTTGTTTTGTCCAAAACCCAAAGAGATTCAGTGTAATGTGAAAATAAAACAGAGAAAAGCAGAATATCTTCATATTTGAAAGGCGGAAATCAGCTTTTTCTGCCATTTTCGTTCCACAATTAATCGATTATCAAAATATTTAGCGATTATTTATCTGTCGGTCGACTAATCGTTGCAGCTGTAATCGTAATGCAGTTGAAACTGCAAAACGAAAAATGTGCATCGAGCTAACAAAATAAATTAGCTTCAAGGTCCCATGTCATGGTGCTCTTTGGATGCTTTTATATAGACCTTAGTGGTCCCCTAATACTGTATCTGAAGTCTCTTTTATATAGACCTCAGTGGTCCCCTAATACTGTATCTGAAGTCTCTTTTATATAGACCTCAGTGGTCCCCTAATACTGTATCTGAAGTCTCTTTTATATAGGCCTTAGTGGTCCCCTAATACTGTATCTGAAGTCTCTTTTATATAGACCTCAGTGGTCCCCTAATACTGTATCTGAAGTCTCTTTTATATAGACCTTAGTGGTCCCCTGATACTGTATCTGAAGGTCTCTTTTATATAGACCTTAGTGGTCCCCTGATACTGTATCTGAAGTCTCTTTTATATAGGCCTTAGTGGTCCCCTAATACTGTATCTGAAGTCTCTTTTATATAGACCTCAGTTGTCCCCTAATACTGTATCTGAAGTCTCTTTTATATAGATCTCAGTGGTCCCCTAATACTGTATCTGAAATCTCTTTTATATAGACCTCAGTGGTCCCCTAATACTGTATCTGAAGTCTCTTTTATATAGACCTTAGTGGTCCCCTAATACTGTATCTGAAGTCTCTTTTATATAGATCTCAGTGGTCCCCTAATACTGTATCTGAAATCTCTTTTATATAGACCTCAGTGGTCCCCTAATACTGTATCTGAAGTCTCTTTTATATAGACCTTAGTGGTCCACTAATACTGTATCTGAAGTCTCTTTTATATAGATCTCAGTGGTCCCCTAATACTGTATCTGAAGTCTCTTTTATATAGACCTCAGTGGTCCCCTAATACTGTATCTGAAGTCTCTTTTATATAGACCTCAGTGGTCCCCTAATACTTCCTCTTGGAGTGTAATGAACTGACTGGAAAAAAATGCATTTAGAAATATAAAATCAACATGGTAACCTTTGGGAAATGATTAGCGGCAAATGTATTTGTAACCTATCCGACCTAATCTAACTAACAACCTAATTTGTAACTGATGATATTATAACGATCCCATGGCGATCGCAGCGAGACATTACAGTGCTTGTCGTTCTTAGATCTGCTTCTGTTTTGTAGGAATGTCCTGTGATGGCCTTGAACAGCCTAACTACTGAAAATAGATGCTGCAGGCAGCCTGAATCTGACTCTGCTGTGTCTGTGTTTTCCAGAACAACAGGACAGTATGGCCACCACTGTTGCTGTCAGTCCCAGTGAATACCTTCAGCCCTCCACCGCTTCCACACAAGTGAGTAAACAGCCAGATGTCGTGTCCAGCTACTGTCTGCACTCTCCTGATGTCCCTTTCATTAACCCACGGTGCGGTGCATCCATGCCGCTGCACGCCGGAGGCACATTTTTGAGTGTACATCCTGTAATTCTACTGAGCGACTGACTCTACCTTTTTATTTTTGCAACTATTGTCTGTCTAAAGGCTGATTTATAGTAGAACGTACAGTAGGTTCTAGGGGTGTGCAAAAAAATCAATTCACATTTTTTTTACATTTAAAAAAAATATATTATTATTTTTTTTATTGTATGTCTACTGCAATCACATGGGAAAAGTAACTACATTTACATACTGTGAGTATTTAAAAAAAAATCTAAAATTATTTTTGAATCGAATCTTGACCCTAAAAAACACCTGCTGATTGTTTTCTTTGCTTTGTGCCTATTCAAAGCTGTCTCCATGGCAATCTTGCTGTGTTCACGCGATGACATCCTGCGGACTTGAGGCGCAAAGATTAGGCGCATGTCAAAGTTGACTCTCTCCAGGCACCCACTCCACCCAAATACCCAGTCCCAAGCCTTCGTAGCTTTTTACCCCCCAGTCTGACAAGCGGGTCTGTGACCAGCGCCTTTTTGTCGGCTGCAGGACCAGATGGCTGCTTGCCTGTTGCTGGGTTACCTACACCCCCATCCCCCCTCCCCTGTTGCAAGTCATGTGTTGAATCGTGTTGTATGTGCTTATTGCCGAGGTTTTTTCCTGTTCCCACACTGTACTCTGTACTGTGCTGAGCATTGTTTGGGAGTCGCTTTTTTCCCTTTCCTGATGTTACGCTGTATTTTCCTTACTTGTATTGTGAAGCACTTTGTGATTTTTATCTGTGAAAGGTGCTATATAAATAAACTTTACTTACTTACTTACTTACTAAAAATCGATATGGAATCGAATCGTGACATTTTCTGAATCATGCGCCCCCTAGCAGGTTCTACGCCGAGCCTACGCCACAGCCGACGTAAGTAACAGACGCTACCAAGCCAGGGCCAGACGTGTAGTTACATTTCTGGCACGTGTGTTCTCAGTGTACGTGAACGTGATATACGTTTTCAGGCGTGTTCGTTTGGATGGAGATTATTTCTGCAACGGCGCTACAAAAACGCTTACGCCGCCTTCACATTGGCACGTAAAATCAGCTCCGATACGACCATAGACAGTATATAAAATGGACACAGCGATCCCGCTGTTTTTGACGGAGACAAGTGAAGCCTCTTACCAGCCCTTTTCCGGTGATGGTTAAGTGTTACTGAGCGTTGCTGCGCAGCTGCAAACTGAGCTTCCCGCCGCCGATGTGACGTGAGCAACGTCTCTGAACGTTTTAAGTCTTCTGGTAGCTGTGCCAAGAGAAATCTCAATCATTCCCAATCTATCAGAGACGGAGAGCGTAGGTATATGTAAGGAGATAACATAGGCACAGGCTAATTATTGCTAACTAAAATGCTAGTTAACATTAGTAATTAAACTAAACAGCTAATGTAAGTCCAAACTGCCTGCGAGCTTCTCCTGTACTGTACGGTAATTCCTCTACTATGAGACAGTAAGTCTCGTGGTTATGACACAATCGTTAGCCTATTTTTACAAAAACGTCTGCTACGGAGCCATAACGTGAGGTACAAGGTAATGGAGCCTTTTATACATTGTCGTGTTTCTTTAGAAATAAACGAGGGACAAATGAAGTCTTGAAACGCTTCAGATGTAAAGTTATTGGCTGTCAAAGTGACGCCAAAATGAATGGCAGTGAATGGGATGCTAACGGGGGGATGATGGCTTATTAGCATCAAAATGGCGCCATAGAAGGCTTCACTCTGAGGAGAGAAGCCTGGCCCCTTGGATACGACTTCGAAACGACCGGAAGTCGTTCATTTCCTGTGGAGTTTCGCAGACCGCGCGCGAATGGGTCCGAACCGGGTCCGAACGAGTGCGGTGCGGAAAACATCGTGTCCGTTGGTCAACCGGATGTGTTAAAAAAAACTGAAGTCTTGCGACAAACAACGGACGGTTCGTATCCGACAATTTGAACGGAAGTTAGCGTTGCTATGGTAATGATAAACAAATCTGAATTCTTAACTTGTAATAAAATAAATACTGAGTTCATAACGATATGTTGTTGTTTTATTTTCATGATTTCCCAGCTAACCTTATTAGGGCGGTTAATACAATTGCTCATGTTAGCTAATCAACGCTAACTAGCTAGCTAGTTGCGTTAGCTAACATCAGCTAGCTAGCTAGTTGCGTTAGCTAACGTCAGCTAGCTGCCATTGTTTTTCTACTCCCAATTTCCGACTCTTTCAACGGTTGTAGTACAACGTCTGCTGGGGGGCGTATTGCGTATTACGGAGCTGATTTTACGTGCCAATGTGAAGGCGGCGTTATGAGGACAGATTTTTTTTTTTTTTAAATGAAATAATATTGTGAACGTACTTCATGTAGAATCACACATTAATCACACAGGAGCTCAAAAGCTTTGCAGGTAGAAACATCTACTACTGACACAATTTTTAGTGCGTATTTGAAGGCTTACCTGTTTATCCTCACTTGTTTATTTTAGCGTCTTATCTCACCTTATCTCTCTCTTACTTCTGAACTGTTTCTGCTCAGGCTGGCTTTAATGCAGACTGTGTGTGTGTGTGTCGTATCTGAGTTGTTGTGTTTGTCTCCCTGCAGGACACCCAGCCCTCTCCTCTGGCCCTCCTGGCTGCCACCTGTAGTAAAATCGGCCCCCCTGCTGCTCAGGCTCCTGTCACCTCTCCTCCAGCGCAGCCGCAGCCTCGCAGGCTCCTCCCCATAAAGCCGGCTCCAATCGCCCCCGCTCCGCCCAAGAACCTCTCTTTCCTTTCAGCGAAGGGCAATGTGATCCAGCTGCCTGCCGGCCTGGGCACCACGGCCTCTGGCAATCCCATTGTGCTCACTATCCAGCAGAGCCCGGCCCGCACACACGCCTCGGCCCCCGCCAACATCCAGTACCAGATGGTGCCGCAGATCCAGGGTGCCCAGACTATCCAGGTGATGCCACAGGGAGGGCAGATCCAGCTCATACCAGGGACCAACCAGGCCATCATCACCACCCCCATGACCGTACCGGCTCCGGCGGCCGCCACCACTCCTATTACGCCGCAGAAGACTGTAGCCATCAAGCCCTGCCCCAAGTCGCGCAAGCCAAACAACTCTGCTGCAAACATGGTGCAGCTGCCGGGCGGGCTCACGCTGCCGCTCAACGTGGCGACCGGAGAGGTCGGCGGGACTCAGTTCATCACAGAGACGGCAGCTGCCCCTCCCACTCCGGGAAAGGGACGACGAGGGAGGAAGAAGAAAGTGGTTTTGACTGCTACGCCTCCTCCTCCTCCACAGGCTGCTTCTCCACCCCCAGAGCAGATGGAGACCATCTTGATAGAAGCTGGCGACAACATCATTCAGGTACATCTCTCAGAGGACCAGAGTTGCAACGATGAATCAAGGAAATTATCATTAGTTGCAGCCCTACAGAGGAGCACTAAAAGCAACAGAACGCGCACTTTTTGTCATATTCCACCGGCCCATACTGCAACTGCACTACACATATCAGGTGCAGAGTCGAACAATCTTAACATGTTTCTGGAGCTGTAATGACATCTGACTGTTCCTGGTCAAGACACAGCAGTTCACTTGCATTTGCTATGCAAACACAAGGTTCCCTCTGAACTAAAGATCCACTTACTTGAGAGTGAGAGAACAATGAAATG
Organism: Gymnocephalus cernua; assembly: GCA_023631565.1. Taxonomy (NCBI): domain Eukaryota; kingdom Metazoa; phylum Chordata; class Actinopteri; order Perciformes; family Percidae; genus Gymnocephalus; species Gymnocephalus cernua. Next base: position 38,807,469 of record CM042427.1, on the reverse strand, counting down.
TTGATGTAGCTAATCGACTGCGTTTGACTAATCAATTCTGTGAGATTTAGTTAAAGCAACACCAAATATTATATATATATATATATAATATATATATATATATATATATATATATATATATATATATATATATATATATATATATATATATATATATATATATATATATATATATATATATATATATATATATATTATTATTGTTATTGTTATTATTATTATTATTATTATTATTATTATTATTATTATTATTATTATTATATCAGTGGTTCATCAACTCGTAACAGGGTGAACGGCACTTCTGCATTCGCTCTGCGGCTCTCTACCGGCTATAACCGCACTATGCAAGTTTGCCAGATCGGGTAGCGGATCTGTAGCTCGAATGAGACATACGACAGCAGTAATGGACAATTCCGCTTCCAACCTGTAGGGGGACCGAAGAGGAAAAATACTTTGGTGTTGCTTTAAGTCAGTCCCTCCAGAAAAACGTGATTATGCGATCGCATAATTCAATGCATAATCAGCCAAAGTCCGCATATTTATGCGGGGGGGGCGCATTTATTCAAATACGCCGCACTTTTGCCGCATAAATTGCAGATTTTCACGCAAAATATGCTGGGCTTGCATGATTCCATAATCCCCGCATTTTTGTTGCAAAAAAGTCACATATATCTCAGCAGAAAGTTGAAAAATGTTGCGTTTATTTCACACAAGAGCAGCCATTTTCTCCTGTTGCCATGGGAACGTTATGAAGTGACGTAATTTCGCCTAGTGAGAACACGGTGTTGGGGGAATCACTTTGTTTTCTCTTTTTCATCAAATCGCAGTTTTTGCAAGTTCCCGCAATTTCATCGCATAAAATTGCATAAATATCCCGCATATTCCATCACATTTTTTAAGAAAACGTGCCGCATAATCAAGGATTTTTGCCCGCAACAATGACAAAAAAACTCAGTGTTTTTCTGGAGGCACTGTTAAAGGCGCCGGATCAACCATAAGGTGAAGTCTTTTCTGGTGTGTTATGTCAACAAACAATCCTTAACACTAAGGTATTGCATTTACGGTGATATAAACAGATAAATGCAGTTAATCGTCACAAAATCACCTTTTTTGTCGGTTAATTTTCTGTTAATTGACAAATCTGTAAATTGACTGAACCAAACTTAATCAGTATTTATTTGCTGGCTAAATTTACATCCTCAAGTTGACTTAGACTGATCGATTCTGTGTCATCGAGCAGTAAACTGAAAGTTTCTCGAATATATATTTTGATGTTAACGGATTAAAAACTAGATATTCTCCTCAGGAGTTGGACCTGGAGCAAAACAGAGCTAAAGGGAGAGTGAATATAGAACTTGCGTTCTTCAGGTGGATGTTGCTTCGTGTGAAAATGAGCCTATGGTCACCAGATCAACTTTATATGCTCTCTTTTATAGTCCCCCAACTCCAGATGCCTCAAAGCACCTGAACCTCAAAGGTTAACCTCTTCTGTCTCTGTATTTGCAGGCAGGCAACAACCTACTGATCGTGCAGAGTCCCGGGCAGCCACCAATGGTGCAGCAGGTCCAGCTGGTCCAGTCCAAACCGGAGTCTCAGGTGGTTCAGATCCCCCAGCAGGCCTTGAAGGTGGTGCAGGCCGCCTCCGCTACATTACCGACCATCCCACAGAGACAGTCAGTCCCCTCAAACCTCCAGGTTACTCAAACAGATGCAACACCAACACAGGTATCCATTTAGAAAAATACCAAAGTTCCCCTTTAAGCCTTCCCGTTTTAATTTTACATTTTCAAGTTGCAAAGCAATTCACTTACAATTAGTAAAATAGTTCTTTGTTTTGGGTGGCCTATTCGTTTCTGAAAGTAGAGCAACAAATATTAACCTATATTTAAATTTTTGCATTTTATCTCTTTTCACGTTTAAAGACATCCGTTTGGCTTTTTCTCCCCTTCAGTTCCTCTTCAAAACAGCATCGGGTGAGTGGCAGTCTGTTCAGCTACAGGACTCCGTCTCCACGACAACGACCCCCACCACTTCGGTCGTCACCACCACCACCTCGCCGCCGGCGAGCGCCAAGAAGACGCTGGGGGGAGGACGGAAGGAACGGACTCTGGCAAAAATAGCTCCGGCGGGGGGGATGATCGCGCTGAACACGTCGCAGCTCTCCTCGGGGACCCAGACGGTGCAGACCATCAGCATCAACGGGGTCCAAGTTCAGGGAGTTCCTGTCACCATCACCAACGCCGGGGGTGAGCTGATGGTGGCCTGTTTGTGTTTCCAAGTTTTCTGTTGGTTGGTTGGTTGGTTGGTTGGTTGTTTTTTCACAAAAGAGACTCAGGATTGTAAAGTACAAAGTACAAGACAATGTCAAATTCTTTTAGTTTGTATAATGGCCTAGATCAGGGGTCTTCAACGTTTTCCAATGCCAGAGAGAGAGAGAGAGAGAGAGACGGAGCCGGGACCCCCTACTACACATATTCTATGAAAGTGGGTTGCATAATAAATTGGGCCTACAGTAACATGTGGGGCGGCGTAAAGCCTTTACACATACTAGAGCCCGACCGATAAAGGATTTTTAAGGCCGATATCGATACAAATATTTGGTGATTTAAAAATCCGATATTCCGATATATCGGCAGATATGCTGTATATTTAAAAAAAATCCAGAAACACGTAATAAAACATAAACAGATTTCCCTAACTTTAGTTATTTGTGGTTATTTATGAGTCCTCACAAAAATAATATGATAATGCAGTTTAAAAATAAACTTGTTGTGTCAGAGGAAAATCAAAATATATTAAAGTTCTGATAAATAAAATGTATAAAAATACAAAGTCAAGATATGAAACTTTAAGGGTTAAACACGAGTGTTGCCAAAAGGGAGGTTGCAGAGCGCCGTCTGGTGGACAAACACTCACAACATGGTCGGGGTTGCTTTGAATCGCGGTGAATTTCACCTCCACAACGCCAGGCGGAGACAAGTCTGAGGTTATTTGCGAGGTGTCTGCCAGCCAGTTTATGTTAGCAAGCTAACTTTAGCACAACTGGCCACAAAGTAATTTCAAAACGTTACTGACACATAGACGCTTTACAAACGGATGTCGTCGTCATTGTAACCAAAATATGTCTGAGTTTATTTCCAAAGCTGATGTCAGTGAACTAGCGTGTTGCTACTCGCCACAGCCGGCTGCTGGAAACACCGACTATCAACACACAGGAGACCAGTTGACCAATCGCAGTCCTTGCGGTCTGCGTCGCCTCGACGCAAAGTTACACATTTTTGGAGGTGCGCGTCGAGCTACGGCGGAGGGCTCGGAGGGGGACATAGAGGGGTCTGCGGGGGTACGCCGTCGATTCGACGCAGAAGCATAAATCAGCCTTTAGGTGCACATATTTGGCGAGGGGTTTAGGCGTCCTTCCTCAAGGAATGTTCATTTTTTTAAACTAAAGAAATGCAATTTCACATCATTTTGGACCATTATTATCACCATGTGTTTTTTTTCTAAAACGTTGGAGAAGCTAGAGCAGATAATAAATAAATAAATAAATAACACTCAAAAAGCTTAAAGACAAAACCTGCTAAAGAAGTCCACTGGGGACCGACTACAATCATTAAAACTGAGAAAAGTCATTTAGTTAGTTTTGATTTTACATTCATGTGGCTTAGGTGGTGCCCAAAACAGCTTGGACGCTGCGCCTGAGTCTTTTAATGGTTGTGAAAATCCAGATCTCTTTGCTTTCATGCGTTTGCATCATGTTAACGTTACCATTAATCATTAATTAGAATTTCAGTCCACTTTGACTCACGGCAGTTGGCTTGTAGTCTAATCAGATTTTTAGAGGAGCTTGGCAGCCCTGGCTGGAGCCCTGCTGTGTCTCTAACAGTGTGTCTGTTTCTGTGTTTGTCAGGCCAGCAGCACCTCACGGTGCAGGCGATGCAGGGCGGAGGGCTCCAGCTGGCAACAACGCCGGGCCAGCCGGCCATCCAGGTGGACCAGACCCTCACCCTGGAGCTGCCTGGCCAGCCAGGAGAAAAGAAGCGACGCATGGCCTGCACCTGCCCCAACTGTAAAGACGCAGACAAGAGGTGAGTGTGTCAAGAGATGGACAAATATGTGCCAATATCACATTTTTACTTGCCCAGGGTTTTCCTGGCTTTGCTGGGTGAAACATTCAACAAATAGACAAGAAGTATCTTAGAATTATAAGGCTGTGAGGGAATATTACCAGCTCAAAAAAACTAAATCGATATCATGGACATATTTTCAATTCATTGCTGACATTTTTAATTAGTTATCTGCTCTTAGGCAGTTTGAGAATTATGTGTAAGAAAGATAAGCCTTTCTTTTAAGTAAATAGTGTTAAAATACAAATGTAATTCTTTGTAGATACTATATGTACTTTATAAATACAATTTCTACAACTTAAAACTACAAGTTTTTGCATGAACAGAACATTTTTTTAAACTTTCGTTTAAGTCAATTTTGATGCTAAATGAAAATGCTGTTACTTTTTAAGGCTCAGCTCTACCCTTGAAACCTGTATATCTCACTGTGTGTGTGTGTGTGTGTGTGTGTGTGTGTGTGTGTGTGTGTGTGTGTGTGTGTGTGTGTGTGTGTGTGTGTGTGTGTGTGTGTGTGTGTGTGTGTGCGTGCGCGTGCACTCTGCAGGCCCGGGGAGGTGGGGAAGAGAAAGCACATCTGCCACGTCCCCGGCTGCGAGAAGACGTTCAGGAAAACGTCGCTGCTCAGAGCTCACGTCCGGCTGCACACTGGCGAAAGGCCCTTCGTCTGCAACTGGGTTTTCTGCGGGAAACGTTTCACGCGCAGCGACGAGCTGCAGCGGCACGCCAGGACGCACACAGGTCTGTCTGCACACACACACACAGTGGCAAAGTTTCACTGCAATATTGAACAAAATCCACGTAACAATCAACCTAAACCTCGGTGAGGTAAAACCTACAAATGAGTTTTAATCACTTAACAAATGAAAATGATGCATTGAAATGATGAAATCCAAACTGAAAGAACACAAGTAGTTTTTTATTGCCCTCTGTGTGTTTTGTTTATATGGAAACATTTGAAGTGGGGCTTGACAACATGTCTGAAATCATAATTCCATTTGTATGTTTTTAATATTGATATAAATAAGGATATGACAGAAACCCCTCACGTGTTTAAAAACAAAAAGTTAAACCTCTAATATTTTTGTACTTTTGAATTATGCTATCTTATGGAAGATATCTTGGTCTTGGCATATATGTCGGTAACTGTTGTAGTGAACGGGTCATGCGAGCGGAGTGGAGCGGTGACAATTTCCGCTCGTCGCTCACAGAGCTGTTTGTTCCTTGTGCTCCACCGCTCCGGGCTGCTCTGCTCAATATCACTCCACGCTCAACTCAACTCATTTCACCCCACTCCACTCAAATCGCTCACCGCTCCCCTCAAAAAAAAGAACAAAAGCTGCGTTGTATTTATCAGATGAATGGCACCCACCCTCTCTTCATGCCGCCAGTGCCCAGAGCTCCACCAGCAAAAAGTATGCCTGATGACAGGCGCTGTTTGGCTTGGATTGAGAGCGGACGCTCTTCATCTCCATGTACTGCCCGCGGTACACTGTAGTAACACGAAGCCAAGCTCAGGCGTGCTCCAAACTCACGGTGTGAGCCGTACCAGAGCGGGATGGAGCGGGAGATAAGGTGACACTCGTAACTTTTGAAAAATCGACTCTACCAAAATCAACACGCTCTGCTACGTTCACTTGCTCTGGCAGAGAAGTTAAAGATATTTCCGTGGTCGTTGAAATACATCAGTAGTACAGAGTTTGTTCACCAGAGAGTACTGGCAAGTTTTTTTTTTTTTTTATGCTGTAAAAGGCTCTGGCACCTATTGCACTTTTGGAGACTCTTGGACTCTGTGTTCTGGGAGTGCAGTGTTCTAGTGGGGCAACAGGGTATTCTAGCGCTCTATAAGCTTTCAAATTCAAGTAGAGCAGAGAAGCTAATGCAGGAGTAATATGATTTATTTTGCTAGTTCTTGTCAGTACATGTGCAGCAGCATTCTGGATCAACTATTGCCCACCGCTATGTAAATCAGTCCCTCCAGAAAAACGTGATTATGCGATCGCAGAATTCAATGCGTAATCAGCCAAAGTCCGCATATTTATCCGCATTTTTTCAAATACGCCGCACTTACGCCGCATAAATTGCCGATTTTCGCGCAAAATATGCGGGGCTTGCATGATTTCATAATGCCCGCATTTTCGTTGCAAAAAAAGTCACATATATGTCATCAGAAAGTTGAAAAATGTTGCGTTTACTTCACACAAGAGCAGCCATTTTCCCCTGTTGCCATGGGAACGTTATGAAGTGACGTAATTTCGCCTAGTGAGAACACGGTGTTGGGGGAATCACTTTGTTTTCTCTTTTTCATCAGTTCCCACAATTTTTGCAAGTTACCGCAATTTCATCGCATAAAATGGCATAAATATCCCGCATATTCCATCGCATTTTTTAAGAAAACGTGCCGCATAATCAAAAAATTTTGCCCGCAACAATCACAAAAAAAACTCTGGTTTTTCTGGAGGGACTGTATAAAAGCTCATTAATTATGTTGTGTTTGTAAGAGTTTTCCTCATATTGAATTTGACATTAAAAACATTTACCACATCGCTTTATTTTTGTTCCCCCCCCACACACACAGGAGACAAGCGCTTCGAGTGCAGCCAGTGTCAGAAACGCTTCATGAGGAGTGACCACCTGACGAAGCATTACAAGACTCACATAAACACCAAGAACCTGTGAGCTGCCTGTATACTGACTCGAACTAAAGACTGCTTAAGAGGAAGGAGGGGCAAACAGAGGAGACGATACCAAGGGAGTGTCTGTGACTCATCCCGTTATGGGAAATACTCCAAAAAAAAGTCCCCATATCCCATTTCACTCCTCTAGGACACTGTGTAGCGTGGTGTACAAAGAAATCCTTCCTGGTGGACTTCATACTGATCCTGCAAATCTGTTAATTAATAGTTTATCTTCGTTTTAGTATTATCTCTGGTCTGAGTGGAGCGGAGGCCGGATCCAGCTCCGACTGAACACGCAAGATGACGAGATTGCAAGGCTTCAGACGCAGATGCTTAACTCTGCTTGCTTATTTATGAACTTCCCTTGGGGGAAGAACGTACACAGAATTATTCATACGCCAACACAAAGACCACAAGGACTCCAGCCACACAGTTTCCCTCTCTTTTATTTTGTTTTTTTTCCCACCAAATCCTGCTTGTTTTTTTTTGTTTTTTTTAATCTTTGTCAGGGAACTTTGGGAGCTCCTGGAAATTGGCTTTCAAGCACCCAAAAAAAAGGACAAAAAAAAGCATTAACATTGTTTTGTAAATTTTGTTTTACCTCCAGTAAAACAAAAAATTATTTTTTTTATTTGTGTTTCAGCAGGAGTCTCTCCCCAAAAGTTGGGGACGATTACATAACCCCCCCCCCCCCCTTTTAGAAGTTTACATTGGCTATTTTTTTAAGTGTGTATATGCATACTATTATACATCATATTCATAATGATAATAAACTATTTATAACATTTTCCATACAATTGTTAGAAATTGATTTACAAAAGTTATGTAGAAAAACTTGACATAAAAAAAGAAATGAGACAGAAGGCTTAATTAAAGGCACAATGAGTAGGATTTTTCAAAAAACAAACAAACATGTAGACTAAAATAATCCCATTCAATCATCACTTACAGTATGACCTAGTAGAAGTGCGTTGTGGTTTCTGTACCTGCCCTCTGCCTGTATTTTCTTATTTTGCTGTGTTCAGGACGTTTCTGGGCACCAACCTCTAAAAACAAAAACGTAGTAACAAGGTGCCAGATCGTAAGCACGCATCTAAGATAAAGCCTCAGACACAATGCCGAAAAAAGGAAGATTTAGCTAGAGGAAACGGAAAAGCGGACAAAGCTCGAGTCCCCTGCTTGAGCCGGGGATAAACTTTGGCTTTTGAGTTTACAAAACTGCGACGGCAAATCCTACTCATTCTGCCTTTTGAAGCTTCGCAGCAGAATTACAAAAAGCATGTAAAAAAACATTTTTATCACATTTGCTTTGAGGGTACGGATATCGGGCTGAGCTCTTCCAGCAGAGCGATCCAATGCCTGGCATCTCTAGTGGCAACGCTTTCAGATGTAGTCACTCTGCTGCCAAGACCACAGAACAAAGCGGCACCTCAGGCTTGGAAGGGGTTTAGTATACAGTTCAGGGGCCAGAAGTCACTGTGCCTTAACAGTTGTAATTCAAATATTAAAAAATCAAATTCTAAACAAACAGGCCATAAGCGAAGAGCTGCTGAGATTTGATAAGTATGTATAGTGATGTCTTAGTGAAGACCCTGACTCCTGCTGGAAAATATACAAACGGTGGTCTAAATGCGAAAACGTGAAGGTATGGACAGATTTCAAGGGCAGCAAATGTTACAAAAGATGTATTTTTTGAAATACAGTTCGTTAAAACTGAGAGAACTAAGACAACATCGACATTTTATATCAAATTTCACTCGAACCTGGTAAAGCTTAGCAAAGTTTCAAATATTGTCTCGTGTGTTGGTTGATGGAGCATAATCAAGACTGTTTTTTTATTTTTTATCACTAAACATTAATGAAATTTAGACATCCTGAGGCTTTTGATGGCAACTCAAGTCTCCCATCATGATTAGGTATAATGTTACAAAGTGCAAGCATGTAATTAGAGAATAATAGAGGACCCAGGGTTGATCCTTGTGGAACACCAGAGGTGACCCCACCGAGCTTTTGTGACCAAGCAGTGTGTTGTAATCAACCATATCAAAGGCTGTGAATGGGTCAAGGTGAGGCAGGATGTCCCCTCCATCAGCTGCGAGGAGGAAGTCGTTTGTAACATCTCAGACGATCGGAGGGCTGACATTCTTCAGAAATGTTAATTTTATGATGCGGAGGAAACGCCGTTAAGTTACCTAACTTTTTCTTTTGAGGACTGATAGTTAAGTCTCCTTTTATCAGTAAGTCATGATTGATATAGATGCAACATTTGTGGAGGATTGCATTGCTAATCTGTTGTCCAATAACCTGACTAAGTCCAAGGAGAGTGACGACTTCACATGGGAATTCATGTATACCACCTAAAATTCTGCAGTACTCCAAAAACATTCAACTTTCTGGAGAACTTTGTTTTCTGTGACGACATGGGCAAAGTTGATAACCCTCAAACGAATCCAAGAGTTTTTTTTAAGTTTGAAAAATAAGGTCAAAAAGGTCTTTTGAGTCTCCAGGTGCTAAGGATTTAATTCGGTGAAATATTAGTGTGATAAACCCGCTCACACCCCTCTTTTCCCTCTGAGATCAAAACCAGGTTGCTTCATAATTGGTTATCCATCTCGGATACCACAACAGGTACGCTTACGTCTAGGGCTGGGTATCGAACTTCGATACTTTCAGTACTGCAATGTGTTAGCGCTGAGAATTGAAGCTGTCAAAAAATAAGAGTTGGCATTGAATATTTGGCCTCATTCATACTCTGCGAACTTGTTCTTGTATCACATAGTTCCTGATTTGAAACTTTTAGACAGTATTCTGTTTAGTCTTTGAATGGCTGCATGTGTTTAGACATTTGATTTTAACAACTTAACATCTCCTTTTATTACCTGAAAGGTTTTTTTGCCTTTTCATTATGGCGTATATTTTAGAAAAACATGTTTGTACTTCTCAAAGTAAGGTATAAAAAAAAGTATGATACCCAGCCCTATTTACACTGTGTGTACTAATAAATAAGTAACTATATTCCAGGGTAACTGCGAATCTGCTTTACTCACAGTATCATTTGGATTTCATGATTTGTAGCCTATGCATTGCTGTATAAATATGAACAGATTTCCAATTATTTGGCCTGGCTTGACAATCACGTCCCAAGATGAAAAAAAAAAATCTTTCTCAGGCCTTTCAACAGTTACTTTGTACATGAATATTTTTTTTTTCCAGCTATGTGATAGCTTTTATTCTGAATTAACACTTGAGAAGGTTTTTTTTTTTTATATGCAGATGACCAGCATAAGGCCTACTGTACAGTATTCACACAAGTTGCTTAAATGTCTTTTGCTTTACAGAAAACATTGTTGCTTATGTTTTTTATATATATATATATATATATATATAATGAAGATTTACTGACGTTTCGCTAACATCTCATCAGTCGGTTTAAAGTCCGAACTTGTACGCGAGTTACTTTTATTTACAGAAATACACAGACTTATTGTTAAATAAGCTTTTTGGTCAAATTAGCATGGTGCTTCACCTCTGTGTTGAGTTTTCACTGTGGCGTGTTGTCAATACTGTGACATACATGTTAAATGGATGGTGCTGCCTCGCTAAATATTACAACTTTTGACCAAAAAGCTAAAAGTCTGATTTATTTTGTAAAGCACTTTTGAATTCTCAAAGTGATTCACAGGGAGCGGCAGAGAAACGTAAAGCGTACATGTAGGTGGCCAATATTTGGTGTATTTTTTCTAGAATATGTCTGAAGACATGCGATGCCATGGGGATGGAAAGACAGAGCCGGTTCATATTTATGTTTGTATTTCATGTCTGAATATGTAAATACAGTGTGTGTCTGGGAGACACAATAAATGTAGGATAATAAAACCCCAAAGTTAAGCTGCCTAGTGTTGTTGTTGGCGTTGCCAGCCATGAAGGAAATGGACTTTGTACAGTGTGTAAGGAATAAAATATAATGTGACATTGTATAGCTTCATTCCTGCTTTGTATACGACTTCTAAATCTTTTTTCTATTGAATTAAAGATGCCTTAGACAGCTGCACCCAGTATTTAAAGATGTTTTTTTTTTTTTTTTCTGTCTAATTTCAGGTAACATTTGTAAAATTCCTTTTGTGTTTTTAACTTATGTTACATGCTCATGTAATGTGCACTGATTTAAAATCCCAGGTTCCAAAATTTGTAAATCATTGTGATGATAATGAGATTTTCCAAATTTAGACGTTTTTTTTTGCTTGGTTTTCGGTGGATTAAATGCTTCTCCTTCTTCAGGCCTGTGTGTCATATAATATGCCTATATGTTCAGCAGCCAATTGTTGTGTTTATATGGAGAACCCGGAGAACCAGCAATCCATTTTATAAACTGTGTAAAGGTGCTAAAACATAAAGTTTGCTCCTTTTCTACAGTCCACCCCCCAATAAAGAACTTAAACCATTTTCCCTGCTTTTTTTTTTTTTTATCTTTTCCTGCTACCATTTTAGGATGAATTACAAATATAAAATCTTTGTAATGTAGTAATTGCTTATTTAGTCCTTAGTCTTTTTGTAAAATACAACATATCAGTCAGGGATAGAACAATAAAGTTTTTTCATCATTGTCCCTGCAGTTTAAAGACGTCACAGTATTTCATATGATTATTATCAGTCATGATATACATGATATACATATATATATATATATATATATATATATTACATTATGATATACAGATGGTAGAAGTAACATTAACATTTTAAATATTTTTTATGTAACGTGGTAACAATATTATACTGGCCCAACTTCATAAACATAAATGCAAATGTTGAATATTACTCACAACTTTTTAGCTGTTAAAGTCACTTCAAGCTTTTAGTTGTCTTTAAAAAAAATAAAATATAAGAACTAATTGACTGTTTATTGTCTTGTTATTCTGCATATTTCTTTATCAGTGGTGGAATGTCATATACATATCAGAGGAAAATATTGTACGCTTTACTTCGCTGCATTTATTTACATAAAAAACTATACTACTAATCTACTCAGTAGTACACAAAGTATCTCCACTGAGACGAACTACAACATGCTCTTCTTTGTATTTCTTACTGATAGAACAAAACAATATAATCTTTTTCAAAACTTTGAAAGGAGCCATTCTGCATAATGAGTACTTTTACTTTTGATATTTTAAGTACATTTTACACAACACTTTTACTTGTAATGGATTATTTTAAGACGGTGTTATTTTTTTATTTTTACTGAAGTAAAATATCTGAATACTTTCTTCAACCATTGTTCTTGCTGCTTAGATTTTGCTCATAAACATATTTTCTGCCTGCACACAACTTTTATTTTGAAAAGCTTGTGGCGTGCGTCATCAGGAATCGACAAAAGTATTTCCTGCTAGCCTGCTGCTAGCTAGATGGAAGCCGGTAATATTCAAAGGTTGCTTATGTTAATTACATTGCATTAGTGGTGTTATTGAGTTGTATTACGCACTGGTTCATGTCGTTAGTGTTTTATGTACATAGTATTTGTGTCGGCATGACATTGCCGTTTAAACAGGATGCTAATTTGTCAGCTGACCTCATTTGTTTACATTAGCTAGTAGATCCAGCTGGTTGGTTGTAGTCAGGAAACATCTTGATCTCTGTCGTTTTAACCAGCTTCCCTTGTTTCTGCTGCATGAGTGGTTAAACCGAAACACATTTATGATGAGAAGCTATCAACAAACGTGAGTGAAGTATGTTAAGTTTGTTGTTTTAGTTTATATAACTCTGTCTTCTTCTTGAAAATGTGCATTTTGTAGGCCAACCGTTTTGGCCAGCTGGACTCCAGTCTGACTACTTAACAGAAGAAAGCTAAAGCTGCAAAGCTCTCATCCAGACTTCAAACTTATTCAAAATCATTTTGGTATTTGAGGGGGGGGGGGGGGGGGGACCAAATGCTTCCAACATTTTTGGCTTACGTGCAGTTTAGTGTCCCAAATTAAACTGAGTGTCCCAAATGATGAGGGTCTTATTTGAGACAGGTTAGGGTTAGCATTAGCATTAGGGTAAGGGTTAGCATTAGCGTTAGGGTAAGGGTTAGGGTTAGGTAGCACAGGTGGTTTAGCAGGTCAAGGCCAAGGTCACTTTATTATCCCCGAGGGGCAATTTGGATTACAGCAGCATTACAGTAACAAATATACACATCAAACAACAACAAATAAACATAACCGCAGTACAACATCATTTAGAAGAAGTTATTTACAATGGGAATAACAGCCGGGATGAATGACTTTTTGAATCTATTCGTACATGCATCGCAGCAGACTCTTATCTACGCCCGGAGGGTAGCCACCGAAATTCACCCCACAGGGCAAGTCAAGGCAATTTTATTTGTATAGCACAGTTCAGCAGCAATGCAATTCAATAATGTGCTTTACATAAAACATTAAAACACAATCAAAAATCAAACATCAGATACAATTTAATAATAAATTAAAAGCAGTTAATACTAAAATAAAAAACCATAAAATCCAGATTGAGACTATTGAAAGTAGATTAAATCCAAGAGTCGTAATTGTGTGCAATTAAAAACAAAGGTTTTCAGCCCAGATTTAATAGCGCTGAGAGTCGGTGCTGATCTACAGTTAACCAGAAGTTTGTTCCAGATATGTGGTCCATAGAAACTGAACGCAGCTTCTGGGGATGGCAAGCAGTCCTGTCCCTGATGATCTTAGAGATTTATGCGGCTCATAGTTTAGTAGCAGATTTGACAGGTAAACGGGTCCTAAACCATTTAGTGATTTATAAACAAGCAGGGGTATTTTTTAATCTATTCTTTGTTGCAAGGGACGACTCGGATCAGCCAGAATGGCTCTCGCCTTCTTCAAGGATCTGGCCTGATTTTATGATTTATAATTATGATTTATGATGACTTATTCATAATTAATTAAGGACATCGTATGGGGAATTTGGTACACTATAAACTGCACGTATACTGGAAAGAAGAAAAACATCATAACAACGGATTGGACTTTTGAATAGTAATGTAGGGTTCCTGAACAGAATATACCAAGTTTGGAAACTAATCTTTCTAATCAAATAATAAGTAAACAAAACATGAATCTGACCAGACATATTTTTGGCAATACTAAAAGTAAAACGTCAATAAAAGTATTGTCGTTCCATAATCAGTCCCGGACCTGAAAACTTAGACACGGCGCTTTAGTTTCTCACCTTTTTAGCTGCTCTGCAACTCACAACTTGGTCTCTAAAGGCAGACAGCCACATCCGGGAAAATCTGGCTGTTTTCATATTGCTGGCTAGAAGAATAACTAGCATCTCTGTAATCTGCAATCAAGGGGGGGGAAACACTTCTCATCCCCTTCATGAGACTGTGAGTTCCCTGAGCAGCTCCTTCAGCAGCAGACTGCTGCACCCTCAGTGCAGGACTAAGCTCTACTGCAGGTCCCTCATTCCAGCAGAAGTCAGACACAGCCAACATTCTGCACTATTTATAGTTATTTATTTATTACTCTGATTATCTTACTGTGACCTGTGCAATATGCCAGTTTTATATTCATCTGTATATTTATCTGTATGTTCTCCCCACCTGTCAATACAAGTGTTTATAGTGTACATAATACTGTTATTACTCTCTATTAATCTCTTCTTTTTTCTTTTTTCTATGCATTTTTGTTATTTGTGGTGCTGCAATGAGCTGCTGTGACAAGTGGATTTTCCATCCAAGTCTATCTTACTTGTATCTATCTCTTATCTTATCGCGCTCTATCCTTTACAGTTAGAAACTCACATTGTTTTTCGCTCCTTAGATATTTTCTAGAATGACGGCAGTCAGGTAAGAGGAGGGATGAGGGTCTTTGGACCAGCAGAGCTGGTCGCAGGCCTCTGTCATACAGACGAGCAGAATCCTTTCCCCGTGTGGCAGAATGGACACGTCAGCCCCTGTTTCAACCAACTCGTCCTCGGAGTCTTGCCTCATGCAGGGATGGCTATTTTCAGTGCCTGCTACATCAGCATGCAAAGGTAAGTCATACCTATCAGCAAAACATAAAACAGAGACTTTACTCTGATATCATTCACACACGTTCGGGCATCTGGTAAGGATGCCCCCTGGGCGCCTCCCTAGGGAGGTGTTCCAGGCACGTCCAGCTGGGAGGAGGCCTCGGGGAAGACCCAGGACTAGGTGGAGGGATTATATCTCCACCCCGGTCTGGGAACGCCTCGGGATCCCCCAGTCAGAGCTGGTTAATGTGGCTCGGGGAGGGCAAGTTTGGGGCCCCCTGCTGGAGCTGCTCCCCCCGCGACCCGACCACGGATAAAGTGGTTGAAGATGGATGGATGGATGGATGGATCATTCACACCTTGGTCTGTCCAGGCTATTGGTGGGCAACTTGTTCTTTTTAGTGTAGTGAATTACTGGGATCAGTTCACCTAAATCAGGGGTCTTCAACGTTTTTTTAGGCCAAGGACCCCTAAGCTGAAAAAGAGACGGAGCAGGGACCCCTTACTATATATAATGTATAGAATTGAGTTGCATATTAAAGGTCCCATGACATGGTGCTCTTTGGATGCTTTTATATAGACCTTAGTGGTCCCCTAATACTATATTTGATGTCTCTTTCCCAAAATTCAGCCTTGGTGCAGAATTACAGCCACTAGAGCCAGTCCCACAATGAGCTTTACTCAGAATGTGCCATTTCTGTGTCTGTAGCTATTGAGGAGGAGGGGGGGCAAGGTGGAGGGTGGGGGTGTGGCCTTGACCAACTGCCACTTTGCTCGTTTGAAAGCCATGATGTCTCTCTCTCATGGGTTGGCCAAATTCTCTGGGCGGGCGAAGCAGATAAAGGGGAGGTAACCTTCCTCCTTATGACCTCATAAAGAGGAGATTCCAGATCGGCTCATCTGAGCTTACTTTTTCTCAAAGGCAGAGCAGGATACCCAGGGCTCGGTTTACACCTATCACCATTTCTAGCCACTGGGGGACCATAGGCAGGCTGGGGGAACTCATATTAATGTTAAAAAACCTCATAAAGTGAAATTTTCATGCCATGGGACATTTAAACTGGGCCTACAATTACGTGTAGGGCGGCCAAGAGCCTTTAGATATACCTTTTTATGGGGCATACAATATTAAGATGTTAAAAGATTAATTGTTGACATATTCATAGTATATTTATACATCATGTTTTAATGTTAAACAGTAACTGTATGTGTGGATGGCTACCTTATAGGCCAAACAATAATTTGGTGGCCCCCCTGCAGCAACTCTAAGGACCCCCTAGGAGTCTCGGACCCCCTGTTGAAGATCTCTGACCTAAATGATTCATACAAAAGATGTGTTCACCGAACCGTTCAGCACTTGATTGAAGCTCCGACTGTAGTAGTCCAGTGAACTGAACTGTCTGAACCACGTCTGAACGTTCAGTTCAGCTCGCTAGTAAACTGAGAACAGAAAGTTTAGTCATGAACCGTTGGCAAACTGAAAGCTGATGTAAACTGTCTAGACTCCAGACAGTTTATTCATGAACTACAAAGGTCATTTAGTAAAGGGTGACACCATGCAGTCTGTTAACATCAGTGAAATGTCCGCGGAGTCAAAGTAAAAAAAAAAAAAAAAAAAATTTGTTAGATTACTATAATTAAATCTCTACTTTAAGTTCCTCTAAACTTTGGTTTAGTAGAGAGGGAAATTAAACTTTATCAATCTGAAAGTTACGTATTTTAACAATAATGGTATCTGTTATTTTATCAGTATTGGCCACAACATTTTTTATTTTAACTATCACGCATCTGAAGTATTTTCAGTAATAATATCTTTTGCTTTGTAGGTGCGACCTCCTCCGGTCGTCTCCTCCCTGTGGTTGGACCCTCCGGTGGGTGTCGGCTCTGCTGGCGGCGCTGCTCTTCACCGCAGATGTCGTCCTGGCGAGCCTCCTCCAGCGGACGGACTTGTACCTGGACGTCCTAGCTGACGGCAGTGCCATCCTGGCCTGGCTGGTCCACTTCGGTGCCGTCACGGTGCTCCAGAGGACGGCTTTCAGGAGAACCAGAGGACCTCCTCTGCTGCTGCTGCTGGTTCTTCTGTCTGTCCCAAACGTGGTCGTCACCTTGATGATTTCCTGCGACAATCGGGAATATTTGGACCTCACAGAACCTCTTGAACTGGCTCGTTTTGTGCTCGCCTCAGCCCGCACGCTCCCCCTTCTGGTTTACGTTCTGGCATTTGCATTTCCTTGCATCGCTGATGCTGGATACACTCTGTATATCAACGCTGTGGATGGCTCCCCACTCGTCCCAGAGAGCACCCGGCCGGAAACAGGTGAGATGGTGGCCGAGGACGGGAGCGGTGCCGTCTCTCGGCTCTTCTACCTGTGGTTGAACCCTCTCCTCAGACGGGGGCAGCGAGGCGAGCTGGACAAGCCGGCTGATGTTTATCACCTCCCTCGGAAACTGCGGACTACTGTGATTTGTCGGTACTTCCACCAGTGCTGGGAAGCCTGCCGACGCGGGGCAGCGGTCGGTAATGGACAGGATCTGTGGCCCAGGCCGGTCAGCAGAAACCTCCTGAACGGCAGCTGGAGTTACCAGGAGGAACCGCTGGAGCTGGAGGGGGACGTAGGACTGCTCAGGGTGCTGCACAAGGCGTTTGGGTTGCGTTACTACGTCCTCGGTGTGGTGAAGGTGGCGGTCAACATGCTGAGCTTCGCGGGGCCCCTGCTCCTCAGCAGTCTGATAAACTTTATGGAGGACAGGGAAGCTCCTGTGAGCTGGGGTGCCTGGTGCGCTCTGGGGCTCTTTGCCACCACCCTTCTCTCTTCCTTCTTCCAAAACATCTTCGTCTTCGAGGTCTCCAAGGTGGCGCTGTCAGCGCGCGCCGCCCTCGTGTCGGCCATTTACGGCAAAGCCCTGCAGGTCAGCGGCAGCAGCCTGGCCGGCACCACGATGGGAGAGGTGGTGAACCTAATGAGCACGGACACCGACCGCGTGGTCAACTTCTGCAGCAGTTTCCACGAGCTGTGGAGCCTTCCCTTCCGGTTAGTTATCACCCTCTATCTGCTGTACCTGCAGGTGGGCGTGGCTTTCCTCGGAGGGCTGGGCGTGGCTCTGCTGCTGGTGCCTTTCAACAAGTTCCTCGCTACCCGTATCCTTAGAAACAACCAACACATGCTCAGGCACAAGGACAGCCGCGTTAAGGTGAGAACATTTTTTTTCCCCGCTGCGGGACAGTTGTGGACACGATGGTGGTAGCAGTGATAGTAATTATAAAAATGATTGATCATATTACCATCATACCATCATATTTTGACGTATTACAGAAAAATCTATATCGACATATTTGGATATATGACACGTATCGTCGCTGTCAGGTGTAAATGTCCAAAACCGTTGTTTTTTAGGAAATGAAAAAAAGGCTAATTTGAAAACATTTCATTGAGCTATTTACCTCGGACGAAATAACAGCTGGAAAGATTATTCAATCAATTGATTAGTTGTCAACTGTTAAATTTAAAATTCTCTGTTTCCAGCTTGTTAAATTAGAATATTTTCTAGTTTCTTTACTCCTCTGTAAAACTGAATATCTTTGAGTTGTGGACAAAACAAGACATTTGAGGACGACATCTTGGGCTTTTTGGGGAAACACTGATCGACATTTTTCACCATTTTCAGACATTTTATAAACCAAACTAATCCATTAAGCTCTTCTTGATTTACGTTGTGTATTATTGTTTCCAGGGATATTTTATACATCCAATTAGAGGCATATGTACATATGTATATACTTTGCTTAAGAAAACAAATCCAGATCTTCTGTACAAAGCAATGTTTTATTGGCAACTGTTGATCCAGGACTTAACCAAAAAATTTGAACATAGACGGCTTTTCAGTCCCTCGCCCCCTTTGCGCTAAAGCCCAAAACGGTCTCCTAAGCCCCTCCCCCCACAAGGGAGAATGAATGCATGTGCATGAGCAGTGATTAGGCTCGTTCGAGATGAGCCAGATCTGCGCAGAATCGATCACTGGCGATCGCCGCCCGTCGCACGCCGGTTAGATTTGTGTCCGACTTGATCCCGACTTGCTCTGACGTCATGCACACGATCATAGGCAACGATGATCTCACGAGAGCAAGGCGGCCGCAGGTTTGAGACGCAGGTAGCGCAGTTGCTTTTCACCGACTGCAAGACCCAGGCGTACACAAGGCATGCTGGGAAACGCCGGCCTCTCAGCTGATCTAACAGCTGATTGGTTCAGAATCGACAACATGATGACGTTTTATATAAACTTTTTTATTGATTTGGAATTGGAGGGATTTTAACTGCTGTGTGTCTGATTTAAAGGCTTATTCTGTACATAACACATGCTGTGTGGCTGATAGTTATGTTTGGAAGTCAGAGAGACTAAATCTGTTCAGATTACAGATCATCTACAGTCTGTTGTTATTAAAATCAGCAACATATCACATGTAGAGCATGTTGACAGCTACTCTGTCATAATAAAAACAACTGGAGACTGTGTACCAGCTGATATATCATATATGGGTCTGATAACATTTTATTAAATCAGAATCGGACCACAGTGTTTCTGAGACTTCCTGTTCAGCCTGCAGGCGGCTGGATGCGGCTGGAAACTGTCCGACTTCACAGCGGACTTTTGTCACCGCCCCGCCCGCTGCTGCCGCCTGCTCTCGTCCACTTTACAGGCGAGGCGCAGTTCATCTCGAACGAGCCTATTGATTGATGCCTTGATTGGTGCATCTGAACAGGGAGCGGTGGATTTTTGCAAATCTCACTCCAGGCAGTAGGTAAAGCCAAAGGAGCCGGATTTATTTTGAAATGACCTGCTTCATGTAGTTCTACTGGAACATTGGGTCAGTTTCAACAAGTATGACAGAAAGTTAGTTTTATAAGGCTTACCTACTGCACCTTTAATGGAGAAAATAATCAACAGATTAATTAAAAATGAAAATAATCTTTAGCTGCAGCCTTAAAGTTTAAATATTTGTTAAACCCACAGACAGAAGTAAAGGCTGATCAATACCATTGATTTATGAAAAGAAATATGGAGATACGAGGTTTCTGCCCAACAGTGACGATATGATATATATATATATATATATATATATATATATATATATATATATATATATATATATATATATATAAGAAATGGAAGTGTTGTTTTTTTGTTTATTTTGACTGTTTTGATTGTTTTCTTAGTTCAAACTTAAAATACCGTTTTCATTTATAGTTACTTGTTCATTTCTAGTGAAATTAGTAATTTAGTAGTTTGATAGCTGTTGTATTTCATTTCTCCCTTTGTTTCCTGTTGCCTGCCTGCTATTGAGTTCAGCAGCAGTTACCCAAGAAGAAGGTTTCAGATTCAGATTGTTCTCTTAAATCTGTGATTTCTTTGCGTGATTTTTCTGTCCCAGTTAATGACGGAGATCCTCTTTGGCATTCGCATCATCAAGTTCTACAACTGGGAGCCTCATTTTACGCAGAAGGTCGCCGACTGTCGCAAACAAGAGCTGTCCCACCTCAAAGCCCTCAAGTACCTGGACGCCATGTGTGTTTACACCTGGGCTGCTCTGCCCGTGGTCATCTCCATCCTCACCTTCGTCACCTACGTGCTGCTGGGCAACCAGCTGACTGCAGCCAAGGTGGGGGAAGCTTCTTCCTTTTTTTTTTCAGACGCTTTGAAATAAAACTGTGTTGAAGCAAACGGTGAGCTGGGAGGGGATTATTATGAATTATTTTAACAGCTGCACACAAAGAGCTAACAATGCATTTAATCAAAACTCCTTTAATTAAGTTTATCCAGTGAAGATAGTTCAAGTTCAAGTTACTTTATTTGTCCCCAATGGGGCAATTTGTTGTGCAGCAGATAGTATAATACAAATCACACACAATCACACACACAATACAGAGATTGCATACCTTGCAGGTATACAGTAAACAATCATTAAATAGTAAGTCAATAAGTTATCTATGGTTCTTTATAGAATTAAAGGAGCATTCTGGTCTATTTCAACCCGTAGCTCTGTTGTTTGTAAATGTGGCGTGATGTCAGTAGCAAGAAAAACTAAACCAATCGGTGCTGCCTCCACCGTGTTCTCCTGCTAGAGTTAGCACCCAACAGGCTGAAACAGGGCAGGTTTTAAACTTGTTTTTAGCCTCTAAACATGTTGGAGATGTCATTACAAGGTCATTACCCATGTGCAGTGATTCCTTCAGAGGGAACACAGAGAATCTGACTGCAGTAGATGTGACAGAAAGGCAGAAAAGTTGTGTTAATTCATACCTCTGTTTATTTCCTGTTTTTCGGTGAGGTATGGATTAACACAACTTTGATGCCTTTCTGTCACATCTACTGCAGTCAGATTCTCTGTGTTCCCTCTGAAAGAATCACTGCACATGGGTCGGCACTTGTAATGACATCTCCAACACACCCGCGGCGCTACCAATGGGCCCGGGTGGGCCTGGGCCCACCCATTTTAGGTCCAGGCCCGCCCATTTTGACCCAGGCCTATAGTGAGTGATTTTCATTCTAGCAGTTCGAGGAAAGCTTTGAGTGAAAGCTTCTCAGCCAATCGGTGGCTTCTACCCCACGTGTGGACTCTTAAGGCTGCATCGTCACCAGCAAGTGATCCAATGAAATGAATGACGTTGGCGCGCAAGCTTTTCTGTTTTCATTCAGCAAGAAGCGCTCCGAGGAGCAGGAGGAGGAAACTCTGCTATTTTATGTAACGCGGTTACAAGTGACCAGTTACCATCCTGCTCGGCCAGCGGCCGCCCTCTCCCCATCAAGTCCTCCCGTAGCCCCCCCTCACACCAGCAAGGCAAGTAGGCTAACGTTACCGTTGGTGTCTGGCTGCATAGGCGCCGATTTATGTTTTCCTCTGTGGGTGCTCACGGGCGCACAAAAAAAAGTAGTCAACAAATGTTTGCATTTCAGAACCTTATGAAATGGACAGCGGCCGACACAAACACACTATTAACGCCTATTAACTCGATAATAAAGCCGTAAAGTAGCCATCTTTCAACTCAGGACAGCGCCACTCACAGATACAGAGAGGACTGGAGATGAGAAGTTTAACTGACACGTAACCGCGATCAGCTGGGGACTGACAGCGACATAACCGATCACACTATGACTTAGCACCAACTGCAATGTTTACTTTTAAATGAATGTGGCCTGCTGGCAGTCTGGCACACGTGGATGCTCGAGCTCCGGAGCGCCCACGGTATCGGCGCCTATGTCTGGCTGTCTGTATGCACATTTTCTGGAGGGAAAAATAACATTGGCAGCTGTAGGCAGAGGTAACTTATGATAGCGCATGTGTTATAGGAGGAGACAGTGTTTAGCAGCCTAGCACAAATGCAGTTTTGGCTTATTTTAACTGGCCCATCCAGTTTTCCGGAGGCCCACCTACAATCAAAATCCTGGCGCCTAGTGCTCCCAACATGTTTAGAGGCTAAAAACACGTTTAAAACCTGCCCTGTTTCAGCCTGCTGGGTGCTAACTCTAGCAGGAGGAGAACACGGTGGAGGCAGCACCGATTGGTTTAGTTTTTCTTGCTACTGACAGAACTCCACATTTACAAACAACAGAGCTACGGGTTGAAATCAACTGGAATTCTCCTTTAAAGAAGTAGAATGGCTGCAGGTACAAAAGAGTGTTTATATCTGTTGGTTCTGAGTTTTGGGAGTTTAAAGCGTGATCCAGATGACAACATCTGATATTCAGCCTGTAAGGGACGAGAACTATCTGACAGGATAGATTCAGCCTGTAAGGGACGAGAACTATCTGACAGGATAGATTCAGCCTGTAAGGGACGAGAACTATCTGACGGGATAGATTCAGCCTGTAAGGGACGAGAACTATCTGACAGGATATATTCAGCCTGTAAGGGACGAGAACTATCTGACAGGATAGATTATTCAGCCTGTAAGGGACGAGAACTATCTGACAGGATAGATTCAGCCTGTAAGGGACGAGAACTATCTGACAGGATAGATTCAGCCTGTAAGGGACGAGAACTATCTGACAGGATAGATTCAGCCTGTAAGGGACGAGAACTATCTGACAGGATAGATTCAGCCTGTAAGGGACGAGAACTATCCGACAGGATAGATTCAGCCTGTAAGGGACGAGAACTATCTGACGGGATAGATTCAGCCTGTAAGGGATGAGAACTATCTGACGGGATAGATTCAGCCTGTAAGGGACGAGAACTATCTGACGGGATAGATTCAGCCTGTAAGGGACGAGAACTATCTGACGGGATAGATTCAGCCTGTAAGGGACGAGAACTATCCGACGGGATAGATTCAGCCTGTAAGGGACGAGAACTATCTGACGGGATAGATTCAGCCTGTAAGGGACGAGAACTATCCGACGGGATAGACTCAGCCTGTAAGGGACGAGAACTATCTGACAGGATAGATTCAGCCTGTAAGGGACGAGAACTATCTGACGGGATAGATTCAGCCTGTAAGGGACGAGAACTATCTGACGGGATAGATTCAGCCTGTAAGGGACGAGAACTATCTGACGGGATAGATTCAGCCCGTAAGGGACGAGAACTATCCGACGGGATAGACTCAGCCTGTAAGGGACGAGAACTATCTGACGGGATAGATTCAGCCTGTAAGGGACGAGAACTATCCGACAGGATAGACTCAGCCTGTAAGGGACGAGAACTATCCGACAGGATAGATTCAGCCTGTAAGGGACGAGAACTATCTGACGGGATAGAGTCAGCCTGTAAGGGACGAGAACTATCTGACAGGATAGATTCAGCCTGTAAGGGACGAGAACTATCTGACGGGATAGATTCAGCCTGTAAGGGACGAGAACTATCTGACAGGATAGATTCAGCCTGTAAGGGACGAGAACTATCTGACAGGATAGATTCAGCCTGTAAAGGACGAGAACTATCTGACGGGATAGATTCAGCCCGTAAGGGACGAGAACTATCTGACAGGATAGATTCAGCCTGTAAGGGACGAGAACTATCTGACAGGATAGATTCAGCCTGTAAGGGACGAGAACTATCTGACAGGATAGATTCAGCCTGTAAGGGACGAGAACTATCTGACGGGATAGATTCAGCCTGTAAGGGACGAGAACTATCTGACAGGATAGATTCAGCCTGTAAGGGACGAGAACTATCTGACAGGATAGATTCAGCCTGTAAGGGACGAGAACTATCTGACAGGATAGATTCAGCCTGTAAGAGATGAGAACTATCTGACAGGATAGATTCAGCCTGTAAAGGACGAGAACTATCTGACGGGATAGATTCAGCCCGTAAGGGACGAGAACTATCCGACAGGATAGATTCAGCCTGTAAGGGACGAGAACTATCCGACGGGATAGATTCAGCCTGTAAGGGACGAGAACTATCTGACAGGATAGATTCAGCCTGTAAGGGACGAGAACTATCCGACGGGATAGATTCAGCCTGTAAGGGACGAGAACTATCTGACGGGATAGATTCAGCCTGTAAGGGACGAGAACTATCTGACGGGATAGATTCAGCCTGTAAGGGACGAGAACTGTCTGACGGGATAGATTCAGCCTGTAAGGGACGAGAACTATCTGACAGGATAGATTCAGCCTGTAAGGGACGAGAACTATCTGACGGGATAGATTCAGCCTGTAAGGGACGAGAACTATCTGACGGGATAGATTCAGCCTGTAAGGGACGAGAACTATCTGACGGGATAGATTCAGCCTGCAAGGGACGAGAACTATCTGACAGGATAGATTCAGCCTGTAAAGGACGAGAACTATCTGACGGGATAGATTCAGCCTGTAAGGGACGAGAACTATCTGACAGGATAGATTCAGCCTGTAAGGGACGAGAACTATCTGACAGGATAGATTCAGCCTGCAAGGGATGAGAACTATCTGACGGGATAGATTCAGCCTGTAAGGGACGAGAACTATCTGACGGGATAGATTCAGCCTGTAAGGGACGAGAACTGTCTGACGGGATAGATTCAGCCTGTAAGGGACAAGAGCTATCTGACAGGATAGATTCAGCCTCTAAGGGACGAGAACTATCTGACGGGATAGATTCAGCCTGTAAGGGACGAGAACTATCCGACGGGATAGATTCAGCCTGTAAGGGACGAGAACTATCCGACAGGATAGATTCAGCCTGTAAGGGACGAGAACTATCCGACAGGATAGATTCAGCCTGTAAGGGACGAGAACTATCTGACGGGATAGATTCAGCCTGTAAGGGACGAGAACTATCTGACAGGATAGACTCAGCCTGTAAGGGACGAGAACTATCTGACGGGATAGATTCAGCCTGTAAGGGACGAGAACTATCCGACGGGATAGATTCAGCCTGTAAGAGATGAGAACTATCTGACGGGATAGATTCAGCCTGTAAGGGACGAGAACTATCTGACGGGATAGATTCAGCCTGTAAGGGACGAGAACTATCTGACAGGATAGATTCAGCCTGTAAGGGACGAGAACTATCTGACGGGATAGATTCAGCCTGTAAGGGACGAGAACTATCTGACAGGATAGATTCAGCCTGTAAGGGACGAGAACTATCTGACAGGATATATTCAGCCTGTAAGGGACGAGAACTATCTGACAGGATAGATTCAGCCTGTAAGGGACGAGAACTATCTGACAGGATAGATTCAGCCTGCAAGGGATGAGAACTATCTGACGGGATAGATTCAGCCTGTAAGGGACGAGAACTATCCGACGGGTTAGATTCAGCCTGTAAGGGACGAGAACTATCTGACAGGATAGATTCAGCCTGTAAGGGACGAGAACTATCTGACGGGATAGATTCAGCCTGTAAGGGACGAGAACTATCTGACGGGATAGATTCAGCCTGTAAGGGACGAGAACTATCTGACAGGATAGATTCAGCCCTTCTTAGCATCTGCTAAGAGCCTGTGATGCAGCTGCTCACCTTAATTAACCTGGAAAGGGAGGTTTTTGTTTTGTTTTTTCAGTAGATACCAGCAGATTGAGGAGACTAAGCAGGAGTGAATTAGTAATTCTGTTTTATATCTAACTGTCTTCATCATTCTGATTCCAGAACACAACAAACGTTAAGGATTTTCACTCCTGTCACCTAAAAAGAGGCAAAAGAAATTTGTCTAATTATAGTTACTATTTTAAGTTAGGCTTTTATAACAGGCTCCATTGATTTGCCGGTCCAGTCAAAAAGACTGATGGCAGCCTAAAAGAATCGGTGGGAATGTGACAACAATCGATGAGATTTAATGCAGTTGTATGTGTGATGACTCAGTGGTAAATACCCCCCCCCCCCCCCCCCTGCCCCCCCCCCCCCCCCCCCATGCAGGTGTTCACCACGCTGGCTCTGGTGGGAATGTTGATCATCCCACTCAACTCTTTCCCCTGGGTGCTCAACGGCATCCTGGAGGCCAAAGTGTCTCTGGATCGAATCCAGCGCTTCTTCGAACTGACCAACCAGGATCTGCAGGCGCACTACGCCCTGGGTAGGCTGCTGCTCTGAGGTCTGCGCGTAGGTGCTTTCGGGGTTAATCAACGACCAAAAACAGGACCACGGTGTCGTATTTATTTGATCCCATTTTGGTCGGCCTGTTGAAAACGGTCACCGTATAGAAACGTAGAACAATTTGTGAAGTTCCACAGCATGTTCAGCTCTCTTGATTTACAACTTGGTCATCACAACCAGAACTGTTGCATTTAATGTTGTTATTTTAAAGGGGGGTAAAGTCAGTCAGTCAGTCAGTCAGTCAGTCAGTCAGTCAGTAAGTCAGTAAGTAAGTCAGTCAGTAAGTCAGTCAGTAAGTCAGTCAGTCAGTCAGTAAGTATGTCAATAAGTCAGTCAGTAAGTCAGTAAGTAAGTCAGTCAGTAAGTCAGTCAGTAAGTCAGTCAGTCAGTCAGTAAGTATGTCAATAAGTCAGTCAGTAAGTAAGTCAGTAAGTCAGTAAGTATGTCAATAAGTCAGTCAGTAAGTAAGTCAGTAAGTCAGTAAGTATGTCAATAAGTCAGTCAGTAAGTAAGTCAGTAAGTAAGTCAGTAAGTCAGTCAGTCAGTAAGTAAGTTAGTCAGTCAGTCAGTCAGTAAGTCAGTAAGTCAGTCAGTAAGTCAGTCAATAAGTAAGTATGTCAGTAAGTCAGTCAGTCAGTCAGTCAGTAAGTCAGTCAGTCAGTAAGTAAGTATGTCAGTCAGTCAGTAAGTAAGTCAGTCAGTAAGTCAGTATGTCAGTCAGTAAGTCAGTCAGTAAGTCAGTCAGTAAGTCAGTCAGTCAGTAAGTCAGTCAGTAAGTCAGTCAGTAAGTCAGTCAGTAAGTCAGTCAGTAAGTCAGTAAGTATGTCAATAAGTCAGTCAGTAAGTAAGTCAGTAAGTCAGTAAGTATGTCAATAAGTCAGTCAGTAAGTAAGTCAGTAAGTAAGTCAGTAAGTCAGTCAGTCAGTAAGTAAGTTAGTCAGTCAGTCAGTCAGTAAGTCAGTAAGTCAGTCAGTAAGTCAGTCAATAAGTAAGTATGTCAGTAAGTCAGTCAGTCAGTCAGTCAGTAAGTCAGTCAGTCAGTAAGTAAGTATGTCAGTCAGTCAGTAAGTAATTATTATTTTATTATTTTATTTATTTCAGACACATCAATAATGGTCCATAGTACAGAATTAATATTTAAAAAAAAAAAAAAAAAAAAAAGAACACACAAGAACAATACATTTATCTCCTGGATAGGCTCATAAGCCAGTGAGTCCAAATACCAGAGGAGTATCGCACCGAGCTTAGTCCAGGATTGGTCAATGCAGTGATGATACTGTTCGCCGAGCTCGAAAGCCTGCACATGCAACTGTACATAAGATTGCGTAGTACAGCAGGGCAATTTGGCAAACCCACATTCACAAACATTTGGCTTGCACTACTCCAGCGTGGGACCCTCAGTAACATCCGCAAGGCATCATTATACGCTACGGTTAGCTTTCGCATACTACTCTTTTTGTAGCGTCTCCACAAGTGTGCAGTATACATGGTAGTGCAATACGCCTTGAAGAGTCTGATTTTTACAGGTATTGAGCACATTCCAAACCGGCGGATCAGCATGTTAGCCTGTCCATAAAGCATGCCACACTGTCTGTGAATGTCTCTGTCATCAGACAAGTCTGCAGTCACATAGTGCCCCAAATATTTACATTCATTAGTGACCTTAAGTCTGTTACCTGACAAGAAGAAATCAGGGAATGTCATTTTGGAGTCCTCCCTGCTCCGTGCTATCATAATATTACTTTTCTTTGAGTTGTATTTTATATCAAAATTTATTCCATACTGAGAGCACACGTGCAACAGCTCTTGTAGCCCTGCACTATACGGACTGAAAATAACGAGGTCATCAGCGTACATTAAGTGGTTAATGGTACTGTTGCCAACCCTACAGCCCGTTCCACATTCATTTAAAAACCTTGACAATTCGTCCATATAAACATTAAATAAAAACGGAGACAAGATGCTGCCCTGTCTTACTCCATTTGACACACAAAAAGATGGAGATGAGCAATTTCCCCATTTAACAGACATTAACTGATGGCCATACCAAAAAACAAGAATTCTCACAAGACATTTTGGAGCACCTTTCTTATACAGCTTAGAGAATAATTTTTCATGGTTTACATAGTCAAAGGCCTTTGAGGCATCAATAAAACACATAAAAATGGTTGTATTTTGTCTATTGTACAGATCCAAAATTTCTTTCAAAGCAAAAATGCACATATCTGTTCCATGTTTGGGTTTAAAGCCAAACTGGTGATCAGAAGTCAGAAAAAACTCTTCCATCTTATTAAGAATGGACCTTTCCAGTACTTTAGACAAAGTACTGGCCAGAGCTATCGGTCTGTAATTGTCTTTACTGTTGATTTTGCCAGTTTTATCTTTTACAATTGGAACTAAAATGACAGACAATAATTGATCAGGTAAGACTCCATGTATTAGGAATCCTGTAAAACAAATAGCGAGCAAAGGATACAGTTTACTGCTAGCATATTTTAAATGCTCAGCAGATACCCCGTCTGCACCACATGCCTTGTTGTACTCCAGCTTCATCACTATCTCAACGACTTCTTGTGGAGTGACAATCAGTAAGTCAGTATGTCAGTCAGTAAGTATGTCAGTCAGTAAGTCAGTCAGTAAGTATGTCAGTCAGTAAGTCAGTAAGTAAGTATGTCAGTCAGTAAGTATGTCAGTCAGTAAGTCAGTCAGTAAGTCAGTATGTCAGTCAGTAAGTATGTCAGTCAGTAAGTCAGTAAGTAAGTATGTCAGTCAGTAAGTATGTCAGTCAGTAAGTCAGTCAGTAAGTATGTCAGTCAGTCTGTAAGTCAGTCAGTCAGTTAGTAAGTCAGTAGGTTAGTAAGTTAGTAAGTCAGTAAGTAAGTAAGTCAGTCAGTAAGTCAGTCAGTCAGTAAGTATGTCAGTAAGTCAGTCAGTAAGTCAGTAAGTATGTCAGTAAATCAGTAAGTAAGTTAGTAAGTCAGTCAGTAAGTATGTCAGTAAATCAGTAAGTAAGTTAGTAAGTCAGTCAGTAAGTATGTCAGTAAATCAGTAAGTAAGTAAGTAAGTAAGTCAGTAAGTATGTCAGTAAATCAGTAAGTAAGTCAGTAAGTAAGTAAGTCAGTAAGTATGTCAGTAAGTCAGTAAGTAAGTCAGTAAGTAAGTCAGTAAGTAAGTCAGTAAGTAAGTAAGTAAGTCAGTAAGTATGTCAGTAAGTATGTCAGTAAGTAAGTCAGTAAGTAAGTCAGTAAGTAAGTCAGTAAGTAAGTCAGTAAGTAAGTCAGTAAGTAAGTCAGTAAGTAAGTAAGTAAGTAAGTCAGTAAGTATGTCAGTAAGTAAGTAAGTAAGTAAGTAAGTAAGTCAGTAAGTATGTCAGTAAGTCAGTAAGTAAGTCAATAAGAAAGTCAGTAAGTCAGTAAGTCAGTCAGTAAGTATGTCAGTAAGTAAGTAAGTAAGTAAGTAAGTCAGTAAGTATGTCAGTAAGTCAGTAAGTAAGTAAGTAAGTCAGTAAGTATGTCAGTAAGTAAGTAAGTAAGTAAGTCAGTAAGTATGTCAGTAAGTCAGTAAGTAAGTCAGTAAGAAAGTCAGTAAGTCAGTAAGTAAGTAAGTCAGTCAGTAAGTATGTCAGTAAATCAGTAAGTAAGTAATTAAGTCAGTAAGTCAGTAAGTAAGTAAGTAAGTAAGTCAGTAAGTAAGTCAGTAAGTAAGTCAGTAAGTAAGTCAGTAAATCAGTAAGTAAGTCAGTAAATCAGTAAGTAAGTCAGTAAATCAGTAAGTCAGTCAGTAAGTCAGTCAGTCAGTTAGTAACAGTTGCACAGTTGATCACTGAATCCTGATTAGTTTCTTGTACAAAACACTTACATTGACTGGCCTTTCAAAGGTTAATACATGTTATTATAATTACATATCATTATAAATAACGGGTGAGACTAAATATTGACACGGCATGATATCGTTGTCCTTCTGCTCTGAAGAGATTTCCCTGCTCCCAGCGTCGCTACTTCTCAACACGTGAATGAGGGGAAACTTGAAGCATAAGTTAACTAGCCGAAGAGGAAGAGGTTTTCACCGGGATGGCGGACAGCAGTTTGAGGAAAATAACAGATGCCACAGCCACGTTTTTAAGTCCAAAGTCTGGACGCATGGTTGCTCAATAGCTCTTGTTGGAAAAAGTCCTGCACGCTGTCCGTTACGCTTGCAAATACTTTATTTCACAACGTTTCGGTCACACAGAACTTCCTCAGGTGAATTTCTCAGTAGCTCTGCAATTTTGATTTACAGACTGAAAAACTCGTGCTGCAGAATTGTGCTGTTTCCTAACAGCTTGCAGTGAATAAAGAGAGAAAATCTTCACTTAACCTTTTCACGGGCATTTTGTATTGATAGTTAGACCGATATCCTGATGGATCATTATAGGATTGACTAGCCAGTAGGGCTGCACGATTTTGAGAAAAAACCTAATTGCGGTTTTTCTGACAAATATTGCGATTGCGATGCGATTTTCGATTTTTGCGTTCAATACTTTTAAGTGCATAAAACCTAAAATTATGAATAAAATATGTTGTTACTTTTACGACACAGAGGGATAAATAAACTACATACATAGTTATTGAGGTAATGAGATTGTTTGTTTGATGCTTCGTGATTATTAAATACCTTGAACCTAAATACCAAAGAATAAGACATAATGGAAATGAACTTAACCACTTGGTCATTTATTTTTAAATTTAACAATCTTAAACACTGAAAAATAGAAAATTAATTCTTATTAGATTTAGATTTACAATTAGAAAAACAAAATAATTCTGTAGTCCACTGCCATTTACTGGACATGAAACTGTTATATTGCACAGTGCACACATTTTAAAATAAATGACGGCACGTCGACATATTTTACATTTAGCACTCTTTTGCTCCACGTCGTTCTTCGCGAATCCAAAATAAGTCCAAACAGCGGAAGTACCACCCTTCTTGTTAACCAAGTGCTCCCCCGCTTCCTCTCCCGTCACCGAAGAAGTGCGTTCGGCCATTTCTGCGCAGTTACAAGCTTTTTCTGGCACAATTCGAGGTAAAACGTTGTGTGTTAGCTGCTTTTCTGCTGACAGAAAGCCGATGCACTGCACACAACCTTGTTTTTCCATTGCCATTTCTAATTGGCCAGCAAGCCAGGAACGCAAGATTCGACCATTTTGATTGGCTAATAGGTTTGTCACTCAAATGTCAGAGGCGGGGGAAAAAACCTCAGACTCCTGAGGTTAGGTTATTGCGGGAGTTAAAACCTCAATATCGATGCGATAAAGGTTAATCGTGCAGCCCTACTAGCTAGCAATACATTGATTATCGCAGGATTGCTGTGTCGTGATATTATCGATATCGTATCGGCAGGTACCCTGTGATTCCCACCCGTATTATAAATAATATTTATTTCCACATCTGTCCTAGTGTCTCCTGAGGACAGTCGGACGTCGATCCTGTTGAGCCAGGGGACGTTTTCCTGGCAGGGGCCCGACGGTCCCAACCAGAAGAAAGAGGGAGAAACTGGACCTGCTGAGGGGAGTCTGCTGCTGCACGGTCTCTCTCTCCACATCACCAAGGTACGAACCCGTCTGTCAACTCGTGTAAAATATGTGAATTACTTCCTTTACTGCCTTTGTGTTGTCTGTTCGTGGTTCAGCGCCCCAGCCAAACCAGTGCGGAGGAGGGAATGTAAAATATTCTAATTAAAATCAAATTTCCACACAAAAAAAAGAAAGAACTAGAAACATAAATGTGGTTAAAAGAGAATCAAAAATACAAATGTGCTCAGACGGCACTGGAACAGAACAACCCCACAACAGTATTTATAAAACTTCTTCTTTTTTCCCCCCAAAATACTTTTTTTAGATTATTTTTTGGAGCTTTTCCGCCTTTATTTTGATAGGACAGCTAGGTGATAAAGGGGAGAGAGAGAGAGAGAGAGAGAGGGAGGGAAGACGTGCAGGAAATCCTCATAGGTTTGGAGCGTCGAGGCATAAACCTCTCAGTATATGTGCGCCTGCTCTACCCGCTGAGCCAACCCGGCCACCCCAAAAATACTTTTTAAGGAAACTTAATTGAGCTGCAGTTTTTTTTGTTTAAGAACTTTTTTTTGAACAACCATCGAATGAAAGCTTGAATCTCAAATTCAGTGGTGTGTCTTTAACGTAACTGAAGTCACCTGGATAAAAAATAATGCAGGTTTGAATTAAAGATCTATTTCTTTTAGGGCTGGGCAACGATTTAAACATTTTAATCGTGATTAATTGCGTGATTTCCCTGATGAATCGCGATTAATCGCATTGTTATACACAAAATCCAATAATGAATTCAAAAGTAGTGTATAGTGCAATTTTATTTTAAATGTTCTGCCATATGAACTAAAGTGCCATAACATTTGTTCTGCAAACACTTAAAGGTCCCATGACATGGTGCTCTTTGGATGCTTTTATATAGACCTTAGTGGTCCCCTAATACTGTATCTGAAGTCTCTTTTATATAGACCTCAGTGGTCCCCTAATACTGTATCTGAAGTCTCTTTTATATAGACCTCAGTGGTCCCCTAATACTGTATCTGAAGTCTTTTATATAGGCCTCAGTGGTCCCCTAATACTGTATCTGAAGTCTCTTTTATATAGGCCTTAGTGGTCCCCTAATACTGTATCTGAAGTCTCTTTTTATATAGACCTCAGTGGTCCCCTAATACTGTATCTGAAGTCTCTTTTATATAGACCTTAGTGGTCCCCTAATACTGTATCTGAAGTCTCTTTTATATAGACCTTAGTGGTCCCCTAATACTGTATCTGAAGTCTCTTTTATATAGACCTCAGTGGCCCCCTAATACTGTATCTGAAGTCTCTTTTATATAGACCTTAGTGGTCCCCTAATACTGTATCTGAAGTCTCTTTTATATAGACCTTAGTGGTCCCCTAATACTGTATCTGAAGTCTCTTTTATATAGACCTTAGTGGTCCCCTAATACTGTATCTGAAGTCTCTTTTATATAGACCTTAGTGGTCCCCTAATACTGTATCTGAAGTCTCTTTTATATAGGCCTTAGTGGTCCCCTAATACTGTATCTGAAGTCTCTTTTATATAGGCCTTAGTGGTCCCCTAATACTGTATCTGAAGTCTCTTTTATATAGACCTTAGTGGTCCCCTAATACTGTATCTGAAGTCTCTTTTATATAGACCTCAGTGGTCCCCTAATACTGTATCTGAAGTCTCTTTTATATAGACCTCAGTGGACCAACCGCCACTTTGCTCGTTTGAAAGCCATGATGTCTCTCTCTCATGGATTGGCCAAATTCTCTGGGCGGGCAAAGTAGAGAAAGGGGAGGTAACCTTGCTCCTTATGACCTCATAAAGAGGAAGATTCCTGATTGGCTCATCTGAGATTACTTTTTCTCAAAGACAGCGCAGGATACCCAGGACTCGGTTTACACCTATCACCATTTCAAGCCAATTGGGGACCATAGGCAGGCTGGGGGGACTCATATTAATGTTAGAAAACCTCATAAAGTGAAAGTTTCATGCCATGGGACCTTTAACATCAGCATTTTGTTCATACAATAGCAGTTAAATAATAAAATATTTAGTGTAAATGCTTTCTCTATCACTCTGATCTTTAAGCACAGCAGCCGGTCAGCAACAACGTTTTTCAAAATAAAAGCTTGTGAACAACATACTTTTACGATAATAAAAGAAATAATAAAAACTGCGTTAATGCGCGATAAAATAATTGTCAGCGTTAATTAATTAATGCGTTAACTTGCCCAGCCCTAATTTCTTTCCGTCTGACAATTGTTTTTAATGTTGGATCTTTGCCGCCGGCGTGCGGCGGGTTAAGAGCAGTAACGTGAAGTGTTGACGTCTGTCTGGTTTAGGGCTCTCTGGTTGTTGTGGTGGGGAAGGTCGGCTGTGGGAAGAGTTCCCTACTGGCTGCTCTCACTGGAGAACTCAACAGGTACATTTCACTTCACTACATTCATCCCTTTCCTGTCCAGTAAAAAAAAAACACATGTGTCTCCACGCGAGATGTGTCGCGTGTTCGTGATAAACTGAAGGATGAAGAGTTCCGTGTTGAGACAGTTTTCCTACTTCTTAAAGGTGCCGTAGGTAGGATTGCAAAGATCCAGGACTTAAGGCTCAGATATACTAGCGCTTTCAACAGTGCGTGCGGAAATCGTGACGTCACGGGACTGCCGTGAGTATTTATACTCGCGCGTGGTGGTCGCGGCACTAGTTGCAGTCTTCTCCTGAACAGCGGTGGCGCTAAGGAGCAAAGGCTACCGATGTTTTTCTTTCTAAGGACTAGAAGAAGAAGAAAAAGATAAACAACGGCAGAACAGGCAGCAGCAGTGCCGTCAATGCTTCGATTTGATTCAGTGAGCTACTCCGTCAGATCGAGCCTTTCATTCACAAAAAAAGAACTCATCTTAACCCGGTAAGTTTACCAGAGAGACTTGCAGTCAGTCGGCGAGTCCTGGCATCTGGTTTCCCAGGAGCTCGTTCAGGCTTTCTGTTTCCGGTTTGTCGGGCGCCGCTGAAAAAAATAGACTAATGCGCGCCCTGTGCTCGCGCGCTGAAATTCGGACGCGCCGGCCGGAAATTACGTAATTTTGATGTCACGAATGCGCGCGCCACCTCCAACGCGTCAAGCATAAAACGGCCTTTAGCCAAACAACTTCTCAGTCCCTCCCCCCCCTTTCTGCTAAAGCCCCAAAACGGTCTCCTAAGCCCAAGGGAGAATGAATGCGTGTGCATGAGCAGTGATTGACATGCAGTTAGACCCCCCCTCCCTGGCCCTGATTGGTGCATCTGAACAGGGAGCGGTGGATTTTAGCGAATCGCACTACAGGCTGGAGGTGGAGCCAGATTTTTATTTTTAATGTAGTTCTACTGGAACATAGGGTCAGTTTCAGCAAAATGACAGAAAGTTAGTTTTATAAGACTTAACCTACTGCACCTTTAACAGTCCCTCCAGAAAAACGCGGAGTTTTTTTGTGATTGTTGCGGCCAAAAATCCTCGATTATGCGGCACGTTTTCTTAAAAAATGTGATGGAATATGCAAGATATTTATGCAATTTTATGCGATGAAATTGCGGGAACTTGAGTTTGATGAAAAAGAGAAAAAAAGTGATTCCCCCAACACCGTGTTCTCACTAGGTGAAATTACATCACTTCATAACGTTCCCATGGCAACAGGTGAAAATGGCTGCTCTAGTGTGAAGTAAACGCAACATTTTTCATCTTTCTGCTGAGATATATGTGACTTTTTTGCAACGGAAATGCGGGGATTATGAAATCATGCAAGACCCGCAATATTTTGCGCGGAAATCGGCAAATAACTGTGCTTATATCACCAGTCTTCCTACTGTGTGTGCAGGCTGAGTGGAGTGGTGTATGTCGCAGACAGAGAGGCCGGCTTCGGTCTGGCGTCTCAGGAGCCGTGGATCCAGCATGCATCAGTGCGGGACAACATCCTGTTTGGCAAAGACTACGATCCCGTCTTCTACCAGGCTGTGATACAGGCCTGCGCCCTCTCAGACGACCTCAACGTACGATTACTTTACCCTTTATGTCCTTTCTTGCTTGTGTATTACTACCTACAGTGTCTAATTGATTCTTTGGGGTTTTTCACAATGTAGTCTGGTTTAACGGAAGGACATTTCCAGGTCAGACTTTGACCCCCACCTTCCGCTCTCTGTGTGTTGCCGTTCTCAAAATCCCAACAACAAACTTCGAGCCAGCAAGCTACGCGCTGAAAATGGCAAGTTTTGAAGAAAATTTGGTACGTGCAACAAGGCAGGCCTGCTTGGTTCTTTCGGCAGTGACTGTAAAGATTTACAAAGAACATGTTTACGGGGCATTTCCTCTCTAATTGGGACGTTTTGGGACCGATCGGTGAGGTTGCTATGGACGAAGTACACATGGAGATACACCGGTAAGAGCTAATGAGGTTTAACCGTGTATCCAGCTAATTTAAATAGCTCACGTTACTGTATTGTGTCAACAGTTAACGTCATTTAATATTGTATGTGGCCGCTGTGGTGGAAAATACCCGTGCTTCCTGTAATGAGAGCTGTCAAACAAGGATGCCCCTGTGTGAAAGTGACCAATCATAAGAGGGTCAGTGCCCTCCTTGGTTTCCGCCCCCAAATTGTCAAAAGTCATGTACTCGAGCGAGCAGAAATCAGCTGAGCGAGCAGAAATCCACTCCGCGAGCAAAACAGCACTCCGCGAGCAGGTAGCCCGCTGCGCGCGAGCAGGATTCCACTGTACAAGCAGAGTAAGGCGCTCGCTCGCAGCTACCTACACCTCTCGGTTGTTGAATTTGTGCTCGAGTACTTTTATCATGCCAGCTGAAGGTTCATTTTTGCGCGTGTGAAATAACATAATGTGCTCGTGAGCGTGTGTTACACGCTCATAACTTTTGACTAAAAAATAACGCCATAAGGTGTGTTCAGGTGCATTCTGGGCATGCTGGTCTTACAGGGAGGTGTGTTCAGGTGCATTCTGGGCGTGCTGGTCTTACAGGGAGGTGTGTTCAGGTGCATTCTGGGCATGCTGGTCTTACAGGGAGGTGTGTTCAGGTGCATTCTGGGCGTGCTGGTCTTACAGGGAGGTGTGTTCAGGTGCATTCTGGGCGTGCTGGTCTTACAGGGAGGTGTGTTCAGGTGCATTCTGGGCGTGCTGGTCTTACAGGGAGGTGTGTTCAGGTACATTCTGGGCGTGCTGGTCTTACAGGGAGGTGTGTTCAGGTGCATTCTGGGCGTGCTGGTCTTACAGGGAGGTGTGTTCAGGTGCATTCTGGGCGTGCTGGTCTTACAGGGAGGTGTGTTCAGGTGCATTCTGGGCGTGCTGGTCTTACAGGGAGGTGTGTTCAGGTGCATTCTGGGCGTGCTGGTCTTACAGGGAGGTGTGTTCAGGTGCATTCTGGGCGTGCTGGTCTTACAGGGAGGTGTGTTCAGGTGCATTCTGGGCGTGCTGGTCTTACAGGGAGGTGTGTTCAGGTGCATTCTGGGCGTGCTGGTCTTACAGGGAGGTGTGTTCAGGTGCATTCTGGGCGTGCTGGTCTTACAGGG
Source organism: Gymnocephalus cernua (assembly GCA_023631565.1). Classification (NCBI taxonomy): domain Eukaryota; kingdom Metazoa; phylum Chordata; class Actinopteri; order Perciformes; family Percidae; genus Gymnocephalus; species Gymnocephalus cernua. Next base: position 38,770,054 of record CM042427.1, on the reverse strand, counting down.
AGGTGTGTTCAGGTGCATTCTGGGCGTGCTGGTCTTACAGGGAGGTGTGTTCAGGTGCATTCTGGGCGTGCTGGTCTTACAGGGAGGTGTGTTCAGGTGCATTCTGGGCGTGCTGGTCTTACAGGGAGGTGTGTTCAGGTGCATTCTGGGCGTGCTGGTCTTACAGGGAGGTGTGTTCAGGTGCATTCTGGGCGTGCTGGTCTTACAGGGAGGTGTGTTCAGGTGCATTCTGGGCAAATAGATTAGCATGATAAATTTCAGCTGTTCATCTGTACACAGTTAGAGAGTAGTGTGCTTTGCATACAATGTATTTGATTATTCAACATTTATAATTAACTTGTTGTAAAATGTGTCTCCAGGTTTTGCCAAATGGTGACAAGACAGAAGTGGGAGAGAACGGAGTGACCCTGAGCGGAGGACAGAAGGCTCGACTAGTCCTCGCCAGAGCTGTTTACATGGTCAGTCCTCTGCACACACCGGCCATCTGCTTTCAGCTCAGAGAGACATGCAAACAAGGATAAAAGCACTTCAGAATGTGTTATTATTTTCCGTAATCGAGCAGCACTAGTTCAAGCTGAAATAAAATCAGGAAGGGCGCCTGGGTAGCTCACCTTGTAGAACACGTGCCCATATATAGAGGTGTACTCCTCGGCGCGGCGGCCGCGGGTTCAACTTCGACCTGCGGCCCTTTGCTGCATGTTGTCGTCCCCTCCCCCCATCTCTCCCCCTTCATGTATTTAGATGTCCTATACAAATAAAGGCCTAACATGCCCAAAAGAATTCTTTAAATAAAATAAAATCAGGAAAAGCTCTCCGATAAAAGTTTGTTTTAAGAAGGGTCTTAAAGGAGATCACTGACTCATCAGACCTGATATCCAGTGTTGGGAACGTTACTTTAAAAAAGTAATTAGTTATAGTTACTCACTACTTGTTCCAAAAAGTAACTGAGTTAGTAACTGAATTACTCTATAATAAATGTAACTCGTAACCAGGGAAAGTAACTATTTGCGTTACTGTTAAAAAAAAGTTGCTTACATGTAAAAGTTTTTATTTTTTTTTTATTTTTTTTTTGCAGTTTTCACAACTAAAATGAGTAGAACAGACCGGTGTTTGTACATAACTTTCAATATTTATTGCACGTCAATAGACGGCCAGAGGTTTATCCTGCACTTCAAATTATCTTCATAAGAAAAGTAAACAGTTACACTATATAAAGTGCATCAAACTCTCTCAACCTGAGACAACTGGTCAAGTAAGCAACCTGTACTTCCAAGTGTTTTGTAATGTTCACAACAATAGTAAACCTTTAAACAACAAAAAAGTGTGTTTAGTTCAAACCTCCACCTTGAAAATGCCAACTTTTCTTGCTCCTCCTGACTAGCCATCTCTGTTGCTCTGTTGAATCTCCGTTTAGCTGTTGTGTGTGTGTGTGTGTGTGTGTGTGTGTGTGTGTGTGTGTGTGTGCTGGGCTGCTGGCGTGTGTGTAACACTGTCTCTGATTGGCTACTACCATGAAACATAACTCGCCTTAGCCAATCATAATCGCTTACCTCGTTATTAACCCGCCTCCTCAATAACTGTGAGCCCGGCCCGGGGTGCATTCAAATTATTACAGTTTATTCAATCCATGCATAGTAACGCACCGCATTTTACGTCTAGTAACGTTAACGGCGTTGTAACGACGGGAAAAGTAATTAGTTAGATTATTGAAAAAATAACGTCGCTACCTAACGCCGTTCTTTTAAACGCCGTTAATCCAAACACTGCTGATATCATTATGCCTTATAGTTTACAACAATGAAATCAGAAGAACATAGTACAATCAGCAGGTGTATCGTGTGATGCGACTAATTCCTTCTTATTTTTTTGCAGGACAAAGACATCTACCTCCTCGATGATCCGCTGGCAGCGGTTGATACCGACGTGGCCGAACACCTCATGAAGAGGTGCATCATGGAGCTCCTCAGGGGGAAGACCAGAATCCTTTGCACACACCGCATAGAGTTTGTCGACAAGGCCGACATGGTCGTCCTCATGGACAATGGAACCATCGTCAAAACAGGTGGAAACTAAAATCTGGATCTGACGGGTGGAAATGTCACATGTGGTTGTTTCATTAGATTAGCGCACATATACACATGCATACACATACACACATACATATATACATGCATACACACATACATATACACATGCATACACATACACACATACATATATACATGCATACACACATACATATACACATGCATACACATACACACATACATATATACATGCATACACACATACATATACACATGCATACACATAGACACACATGCATATATACATGCATACACACATACATATATACATGCATACACACATGCATATATACATGCATACACACATGCATACACACATACATATATACATGCACACACACATGCATATATACATGCATACACACATACATATATACATGCATACACACATACATATATACATGCATACACACATGCATATATACATGCATACACACATACATATATACATGCACACACACATGCATATATACATACATGCATACACACATGCATATATACATGCATACACACTTGCATACACACATACATATATACATGCATACACACATACATATATACATGCATACACACATACATATATACATGCATACACACATGCATATATACATGCATACACACATGCATACACACATACATATATACATGCATACACACATACATATATACATGCATACACACATACATATATACATGCATACACACATGCATATATACATGCATACACACATGCATATATACATGCATACACACATACATATATACATGCATACACACATGCATATATACATGCATACACACATACATATACACATGCATACACACATGCATACACACATGCATACATACATGCATACACACATACATATATACATGCATACACACATGCATATATACATATACACATGCATACACACATGCATATATACATGCATACACACATGCATACATACATGCATACACACATACATATATATATACATGCATACATCCATCCATCCATCCATCGTCGTCCGCTTATCCGTGGTCGGGTCGCGGGGGGAGCAGCTCCAGCAAGGGACCCCAAACTTCCCTTTCCCGAGCCACATTAACCAGCTCTGACTGGGGGATCCCGAGGCGTTCCCAGGCCAGGTTGGAGATGTAATCCCTCCACCTAGTCCTGGGTCTTCCCCGAGGCCTCCTCCCAGCTGGACGTGCCTGGAACACCTCCCTAGGGAGGCGCCCAGGGGGCATCCTTACCAGATGCCCGAACCACCTCAACTGGCTCCTTTCGACGTGAAGGAGCAGCGGCTCTACTCCGAGCTCCTCACGGATGACTGAGCTTCTCACCCTATCTCTAAGGGAGACGCCAGCCACCCTCCTGAGGAAACCCATTTCGGCCGCTTGTACCCTGGATCTCGTTCTTTCGGTCATGACCTCCAACCTTCATGACCATAGGTGAGGGTAGGAACGAAAACTGACCGGTAGATCGAGAGCTTTGCCTTCCGGCTCAGCTCTCTTTTCGTCACAACGGTGCGATAAACTGAATGTAATACCGCCCACGCTGCGCCGATTCTCCGACCAATCTCCCGCTCCATTGTCCCCTCACTCGCGAACAAGACCCCAAGGTACTTAAACTCCTTCACTTGGGGTAAGGACTCATTCCCTACCTGGAGAAGGCACTCCATCGGTTTCCTGCTGAGAACCATGGCCTCAGATTTAGAGGTGCTGATCCTCATCCCAGCCGCTTCACACTCGGCTGCAAAACGATCCAGTGAGTGCTGAAGGTCACAGGCCGATGATGCCATCAGGACCACATCATCTGCAAAGAGCAGCGATGAGATCCCGAGCCCACCGAACTGCAACCCCTCCCTACCACGACTACGCCTCGATATCCTGTCCATAAATACTACGAACAGGATTGTTGACAAAGCGCAGCCCTGGCGGAGGCCAACCCTCACCTGGAACGTGTCCGACTTACTGCCGAGAACCCGGACACAGCTCTCGCTTTGGTCATACAGAGATTGGATGGCCCTGAGAAGGGACCCCCTCACCCCATACTCCCGCAGCACCTCCCACAAAGTCTCCCGGGGGACCCGGTCATATGCCTTCTCCAGATCCACAAAACACATGTAGACTGGATGGGCATACTCCCAGGCTCCCTCCAGGATCCTTGCTAGAGTAAAGAGCTGATCCGTTGTTCCACGACCAGGACGGAATCCGCATTGTTCCTCTTCCACCTGAGGTTCGACTATCGGCCGAACCCTCCTTTCCAGCACCTTGGAGTAGACTTTACCAGGGAGGCTGAGAAGTGTGATACCCCTGTAATTGGTACACACCCTCTGGTCCCCCTTTTTGAAGAGGGGAACCACCACCCCGGTCTGCCACTCCTTTAACACTGTCCCAGACTTCCACGCAATGTTGAGTAGGCGTGTCAACCAAGACAGCCCCTCCACACCCAGAGCTTTCAACATTTCTGGACGGATCTCATCAATCCCTGGGGCTTTGCCACTGTGGAGTTGTTTGACTACCTCAGTGACCTCCACCAGGGAAATTGACGACAATCCCCCATCATCCTCCAGCTCTGCCTCTAACAAAGAGCGCGCATCAGCTGGATTTAGGAGTTCCTCAAAGTGCTCCTTCCACCGCCCTATTACCTCCTCAGTTGAGGTCAACAACGTCCCATCCTTACTGTACACAGCTTGGATGGTTCCCCGCTTCCCCCTTCTGAGGTGGCGGACGGTTTTCCAGAAGCGCCTTGGTGCCGACCGAAAGTCCTTCTCCATGTCTTCTCCGAACTTCTCCCACACCCGCTGCTTTGCCTCTTTCACGGCAGAGGCTGCAGTCCTTCGGGCCCGTCGGTACCTTGCAACTGCCTCCGGAGTCCTCTGGGATAACATATCCCGGAAAGACTCCTTCTTCAGTCGGACGGCTTCCCTGACCACCGGTGTCCACCACGGTGTTCGAGGGTTACCGCCCCTTGAGGCACCTAAGACCCTAAGACCACAGCTCCCTGCCGCAGCTTCAGCAATGGAAACTTTGAACATTGTCCACTCAGGTTCAATGCCCCCAGCCTCCACAGGGATGCACGAAAAGCTCCGCCGGAGGTGTGAGTTGAAGGTCTGTCGGACAGGAGCTTCCTCCAGACGTTCCCAATTTACCCGCACCACCCGTTTGGGCTTACCAGGTCTGTCCAGAGTCTTCCCCCACCCCCTGACCCAACTCACCACCAGATGGTGATCAGTTGACAGCTCCGCCCCTCTCTTTACCCGAGTGTCCAAAACATACGGCCTCAAATCAGATGAAACGATTATAAAATCGATCATTGACCTTCGGCCTAGGGTGCTCTGGTACCAAGTACACTTATGAGCATCCCTATGTTCGAACATGGTGTTTGTTATAGACAATCCATGACTAGCACAGAAGTCCAATAACAGACAACCACTCTGGTTTAGATCAGGGAGGCCGTTCCTCCCAATCACGCCTCTCCATGTATCTCCGTCATTGCCCACATGTGCGTTGAAGTCCCCCAGCAGAACTATGGAGTCCCCCTCCGGAGCCCCATACAGGACTCCATTCAAGGTCTCCAAGAAGGCCGAATACTCTGAACTCTTGTTTGGTGCATATGCACAAACAACAGTCAGAGTTTTCCCCCCAACAACCCGCAGGCGTAGGGAGGCGACCCTCTCGTCCACCGGGGTAAACTCCAACGTTGCGGCGCTCAGCCGGGGACTTGTGAGTATCCCCACACCCGCCTGGCGCCTCACACCCTGGGCATACACACATGCATATATACATGCATACACACATGCATATACATTTATTTTTCTTTTCCGTCCATTTACTTCTTTTCCTTCTACCTACATCTAACCGAATAATAACCCATCCAAACTAGACATCATATATAAGCCCAGGAACCATACAGTCAGTACACAATACAATCACCTCGAGTCCTTCTCGTATCCATTCACTACATTCATTTAAAATAGTCTCATAAAATTGCTCATTGATTGTACATGATTTCATCTCTTCACCGCAGCTGTTCCATAAATCAACTCCTTTGGTTGGGATGCAGTGATATTTAGCATTTGTTCTTACTTTAATCATCAGTCACAAGTACTGAATCGTCAGGGTTTACCAGCAAAATCAGGACAACTGAGGGTCCTATGTTGCACCCGGCGCGGCGCAAAGCCCGACGCAAGTATCTTTGCTCGTTTAAGACCGACGCAGTTGTCAATTTCCCATCCAGCACCAGCATCATTTAAATAGCAAATGCACCTGCAGGTTCAGGTGCATTCTTTTGAGTTTTTATAAGCTCTGTAATTTCTCTTTGACGCTTCAAAATAAACATTGAGCAAATACATGGAAGAGGAAACGAGTACGTAGCAACGTCTTAACTGTGCTTCACAAACGTGTATGATTTATGTGAAATGTGCTCTTACAGTTGAGAAATGCTTTGTTGTTGAACCCATAAATGCTGACTGCGTGTCTACAACTTTTCAAAGACATTTTTATTTGTCGAGTCAAAGGAGACTCTGCAAACAAGGCACTATAATTTTGGAGCCCTTTTATTTATCCCACCTGTCCTGTTCCTTTGCCGTTGGAGCCAAAGACAAATGTCCACCCTGGTGGACAATAAAGATTTATTCTATTCTATTCTATTCTAACAGGCACACCAGCAGAAATCCTTCCTTTGGTCGAGGCCATGCCGAAGAAACGGAAGAACGACCACAACAGGAAAGAGAAAGGTTTGTGCACCTAGGGGTTAAAACTGCTGGGCTGAAAAAGGAGGGACGTACCGATGCAGCTTTTGATTTCAACCACTTTGGTCCAGACTGAAATATCTCAACAACTGATGGATGGATTGGCACAACACTTTGTACAGACATACACAATATTTTGTTTCTTTTATGCCTCTAGGTTGGCGATAGCCATGCCCGGAGGCATTATGTTTATCGGGTACTGTGACTGAAATTGGGTTACCGCTTAAAGCGTAACTCTCGCCAAAATGCATCCTAGGGTCTTTTTGTGAATGTACGTGAGTCAAACTTTCATTTAAAAGCATATTTAGGACGGAAGCGCCACTTTTAAGATTGACCGTATTCTTATTTTTGGGTCAAATGGCCTTTTGAATGGGAGAGCTAGGGGCACTTTTATGCTACAGCCTCAAAATATCTATTTTTAACCACTAAGAAGACTCGACACAACATGAGACTTTGCTCCGAGTATCTCCAGGAGCTCTACACATTAACTCCACCGGAGCACAAGGGATATACTAAATCTGTCGCTGCTTGTTTTGATATCGACTCGTTCTGACTGCCGAGACGGCGGCGACCGGAAACAACGAGAGCTGCGGTGAGTTGTTAAAACCTTTCTTTTTAGTAAACTCTGGGTCTACAAACAACGTTCTCAATGCTGAGTTAATGTGTAGAGCTCCTGGAGATACTCGGAGCAAAGTCTCATGTTGTGTCGAGTCTTCTTAGTGGTTAAAAATAGATATTTTGAGGCTATAGCATAAAAGTGCCCCTAGCTCTCCCATTCAAAAGGCCATTTGACCTAAAAACAAGAATACAGTGAATCTTAAAAGTGGCGATTCCGTCCTAAATATGCTTTTTTTAAGTTTGACTCGCGTACATTCACAAAAAGACTCTAGTTTTCATTTTGGCGAGAGTTCCTAGTAACTTTACACGTGCTCTAACAGCTGGCTCAGGAAACCTGGGTACATTCTCCAGAGCAGTGTTGTCGTTTAGTCTGGCATTGCTGTAGAAAAATCTTGATTATTTCCACGTCCCTTCTTGGTTTTAACCAGATGGTGTGGAGCAGGAGGAGGAAGAGGAGCCGGGCTCATCTCCTGATCTGCGTGTGGATGATGACCCCGACCTGTCGGGGGCGGAGCAGAAGCAGATGGGCGGGCTGGCGTGGAAAGTTTACCAAACCTACTGGGTCGCTGTGGGCGGAGCGCTGGCCGCCTCCGTCCTGATGTCTCTGCTCCTCATGCAAGGTTTGGACCGACCGCTCGGCCTCTCGGCTGGATCCGCGCGCAACGACGTCGCTCAGCAGATGCTCGCGGTCGCATTGCGATTCTTATTTTTCAACTTAAATAGGAATGTCAGGTTTATTTAATGCATTCATTCATTTATTTATGTACATAACAGGTTGGACTAAGTCGATCCAGCTAATGAGCAATCAAACACAAAACAAAGTAATGCACAGATAGACAGACAGATAATATATAGTTAGTTAGTTAGTTAGTTAGTTAGTTAGTTAATTTTTATTTCTGTGTCATGCCAAACACCTTGGCCCATCCCACATGGGATTACAAGACACCACAAATCAAACATCTTCCTGTCCCACATACAAATAATTAGGAGTAATACATGAATACAGATATATACATATATACACATGTACACATACATACACACGTACACATACACAAACACAAACAACAAATTCTCATCTACAATTCTTCTCGATAAAGAGCTTTTTTTTCCTCTTCTCCCGAGCTTTATCTAGATAATTGGCTAATTTATATGTTTCATATGTGAACAACCATCTCAGTCGTTGAGCATCGTCCATATTTACCGAGTCAGTCTCTACTTTTATCCTACGAAACAAGAAGTCACGCCGTTCACAATAAAAAGGACAGTAAAAAACAAAATGGAACTCATCTTCTATAACGTTCAAACAACACATGGGACATATCCGTTTTTCCTCTTCTACATTAACATATCGTCCTGTTTCAATAGTAAGATAAGATAAGATAAGATGAGCCTTTATTGTCTCCTATAGGAGAAATTCGTCTTGGGCATTCGAGAGAACAAAACGGCGACACATCACGCATAAACACACAATAAACATACAGTTAACCAACATAAAAACATAGTCATACATTATCTCATGCCTCAATGAACATCCAACAACACACCACAACCCCCCCCCCCCCCAACACATCCTCCCCCTCGCATTGCACAAAAGTTTTGATAATGATTGCACATTTCCCATTAACTCATGCTGTGGTGAACGACCTCTATATTGCACAATGCCCCATTGCACAACACCATCCAATTGACATAGCAAATATCTTACCGGCACATCCTTTAACCTAGATGTTTAGTACCACAGTCATATTTGGTAGTATTAGTCACACATCATCACTGCAGCCAGCCAAAACACACACACACACACACACACACTATCTGTTATTATTCATTAATTTGATTGCAAGCGGCACAAATGAGAATTTGTACCTGTTAAGCTTGCAGTTTGGTAACCTGTACCTTCTGCCTGAAGGCATCAGCTCAAACTCACTATACAGGACGTGGTTTGGGTCGTTGGTGATTTTGAGACCCTGTTTCCTCACCGCCTCCTCAAAAAGCTCCTGAAGAGGAGTTGGTGGCATTTGGCCCATTATTTTGCCAGCCCTTTTTTATCAAGTTTTGTAGCTGTGATTTTAGTTTTACGGACAGGTTACCGAACCAAGCCATAATACCATAACGAACAATAGATTCAATGGCTGCCTTGTAAAACAGCATCATGATCTCTTTGTCCACTCCATGAACTCTAAGTCGTCTTAAAAAAATACAGACGCTGACATATCTTAGAGCAAACATACTCCACTTGATGGGACCACTGCAACTGACAGTCTAATTGTATGCCTAAATACTTATATGTTGTTACCTGCTCAACAAGTACACCTTCAATTTGAAGTGTGCTGTGATCTCCTATAGACCTGGAGTCAAAAATCATTTCTTTGTTAAAGGCAAAACACCAGCTCTCACTTGGGCACATAAAGATCTTCGCCTTTTTGACAAATTATATACAACATAATTCTCAGTGCCATATTCCATATCCATATATATATATATATGCAGTATTTAGTTTATCCACTGCAGGGTCAAAACATACTTTCTAAAAAGATTTCCTACAATGTCAGTTTACTGCAGGTTACATATACTTTTTTTACTGTTGAGTTAAGTTGCTAAATTTCAGAAATAACTCATTTTGTAAAAAAAAAATCAACAACAAGACATTTATACTTTTATTACCTCTGTTCTGATCGTTTATTTAATAGTATTCAGTATTTAGTTTGTTCACTGCAGGGTAAAGAATACTTTAATGAGCAATCAAACACAAAACAAAGTAATGCACAGATAATTACACAGACAAAACACTTTTAGGTAAATAATGTTAATGTAAACTTAACTCACATTAATCACCTTAGATCAGGGGTGACGCAGATATTTTCCTGCGGTTTGGCCTCTCATTTACACGAAAACCCTGTTTTTATCACAGAAAACGATTATTTCTAAAAACTCCGGTCAAAATGGAGATTTTGGAAAACTTTGTTTGCACGTTTGCATGTAAACTGAGACAAACAGATGTTTAGGCAGCCGAGGAAGTGAGGAAGAGAAGAGACAGGAAGTGATTCGTTGCGGTTGTTGCTATTTTGGGGATTCTGATTGGCTAACGTGGGCTGGAGCTTCTCGTTACATCGCCACCTACAGGTCTGGCGTGCTCTTGACGCCATATATATACACGGCTCTCTCTTTCTCCCCTGTCATGTCTTCATCTGTCTTCTAAAAATAAAGACCTAAAATGCCGACAAAAAGTAATATAAAAAAAAACAACAACTCCTGTTTTAAATCCAAATTTTTAACAACAAACTGCCGTTTTTTGTGTGTTTTTGTGTGACTCAGCCTCTAAGAACGTTTCCGACTGGTGGCTGTCTCACTGGATCTCCGAGCTGAAAAACAACGGTTCCACTACAACAACAAATGTTTCTTCCTCCGCTGCCTTCAGCTCACCTCACCTGCTTCTCTTCTCACCTGGAGGGATAATGTGAGTTCTCTATCATTGAGATTTCTTTTTTAATCGAATGAGAACAAATTAGGATCTGTGCAGAAGACGGTCAAGTTGAGTCAAGCCTCAAATATATACCTAAATACTATGATCGTTCCACATCTTCTGTATCGCATGTCTAGCTGGTCTCAGGCGTGTGAAACATCGTTAAAATTACTTGAGTCATTATATAAAAAGGGCCATAAAAATTCATGACAAAAAGCCTCGCCGGTACCATCACTGTAAAGAACAAAGTACATATAACATTTTGAGTTTTGAAAACCTCGTTAAATATAATCAAATGTCTGCTCTATTTAAAATTATCCATAACATCGCTGCTCCCCCTTTGAGGAAAATGTGTCACATTAAATTCGGAGAGAATTTATAGAGCCGCGCGGTCGACAGTCGGAGGAGAGAGCAGCGCTCCAAGACGTGGAACCACATATGGCCAACAATCGTACACGCCTGACCAAACAGCGGTTATTATCAAAGCAAACCTGTACGCGCTGAATGACTGTGATATGAATGATGTAAACCGTGAGTGAATGACTGATAGATTCCTGAAGTGGAGAGAGTTTTTTTTATGATGTGAGTGAAGTAATGCCTTTATGTATTATGGTGTATATATCAGTCCCTCCAGAAAAACGCGATTATGCGTTCGCAATATCAGACAAAGTCCGCATATTTATGCGGGGGCCGCATTTTTTCAAATACGCCGCACTTTCGCCGCATAAATTGCCGATTTCCACGCAAAATATGCGGGGCTTGCATGATTTCATAATCCCCGCATTTTAATTGCAAAAAAGTCACATATATCTCAGCAGAAAGATGAAAAATGTTGCGTTTACTTCACACAAGAGCAGCCATTTTCCCCTGTTGCCATGGGAACGTTATGAAGTGACGTAATTTCACCTACTGAGAACCACAGTGTTGGGGGGGGAATCACTTTTCTCTTTTTCATCAAACCGCAATTTTTGCAAGTTCCCGAAATTTCATCGCATAAAACTGCATAAATATCCCGCATATTCCATCGCATTTTTTAAGAAAACGTGCCGCATAATCAAGGATTTTTGCCCTCAACAATCACAAAAAAACTCCACGTTTTTCTGGAGGGACTGATATATTTTATGAACTTTTGTAAGTATAACATCAACCTGTCCAGGGACTGCGGGTGGAAATTAGCATTTTTTTTTGTTGCTATAACCTGGCACATGACATCTCTTCTTTTTTAGACTAATGTTTTCTGTGCATTGTCCCTGATCAAATAAAGAAATACAAATTTAAAAAAAAAAGTTGACAATGCAAAAATCTTCACAATCAAAAATCTTCACAATCTCAATCTTCACAATCTTCTAGGGCTGTCCTCGACTAAAGAAATTCTTAGCCGACTAACACTTATATGATTTTGTCGACTAATTGATTAGTTGATTTAATCGACAGAGCTGTGCTGTGGGTGGTGATGGCGCAGTGGATAGGACACGTGCCTTTGGTGTGGGAGACCTGGGTTCGATTCCCACTGCGATACATCAGCAAGACACTTAACACTTAGTTGCTCCAGAGTCATGTGACCTCTGACATATATAGCAATTGTAAGTCGCTTTGGATAAAAGCGTCAGCTAAATGACATGTAATGTAATGTAATGTGCTCTTTGAGAGGTGGTTAAGACTAGAAAAGCGCAATATAAATGTAGTTAATTAACCATCTGTAAAACTGAGTTTCTCCACAATTAATCCTGCAAAAGCACCACTTTACATCTCGTGTTCACCAGAAATGTTCTCATAAGTTGCTTGGAAATGAGTAATTAAGCACGAATAAGCATAAAAAATGACTTATTGACTAAAGAAATCTTAGTCGACTAAGACCAAAACGACCAATTAGTCGACTAATAGACTAAGAGGGGGCGGCCCTGCAATCTTCACAATCAAAAATCTTCACAATATCAAATATTGAAAAGTTATGAATCAGCTGTTCCATTGATGTTTTTCTTTTGTCCAGTAATACCTGTTTAAACAGAGATAATAAAACAACAACAAACATTCTCCTCCCACCCAGGTCTCCTCTGTCCTCACTGCAAACGTTCACTTCAAGCAACATGAGTTCAGATGTCAAGTTTTACCTGACGGTGTACGCCTCCATTGCCACGGCCAACACCGTCTTCACCGCCCTGCGAGCCTTCCTGTTTGCCTACGGAGCCGTCTGCGCCGCCACAGCCATCCACAACAGACTTCTGGACCGGGTCCTAAAGGTGCGTCATTTTGAGCTTTGAGCCTCTGAGCAGCTGTCGGTGCTCCCGCCGAGCTGAGCCAGTCACGGTCGAGCAGATCAAATATGACCAGGGCTGCACGATATGAGGAAAATATCTAATGGCGATTGATTTGACTGATATCGCGATTGCGATGTGATTCACGAATGATCATTTTCATTAAATAATATTAAAATTAAAATGATTATAGTGTGATTATTGCGATTATTTGTACCAAACAAAGATGTTTTCTTTAGTCTGTAGAATAGGATTTGAAGTTTGACACATATTTTGCCTTTTTAAAGCGCTCATATTATGCTTTTTTGGTTTTCCCCCTTTCCTTTATTGTGTTATATATCTTTTTTTGTGCATGTTGTAGGTTTACAAAGTGAAAAAGCCCAAAGCCCCTAGCATGGCACGCCCTCATACTCTGCTTCTGACTGGCTAGTAGTCCTTACCTAGGTACTGTCAGGGCACGCCCTCATACTCTGCTTCTGACTGGCTAGTAGTCCTTACCTAGGTACTGTCAGGACACGCCCTCATACTCTGCTTCTGACTGGCTAGTAGTCCTTACCTAGGTACTGTCAGGACACGCCCTCATACTCTGCTTCTGACTGGCTAGTAGTCCTTACCTAGCTACTGTCAGGACACGCCCTCATACTCTGCTTCTGACTGGCTAGTAGTCCTTACCTAGGTACTGTCAGGACACGCCCTCATACTCTGCTTCTGACTGGCTAGTAGTCCTTACCTAGGTACTGAGCATGTGCGACTCCCAACAAAGATGGAACAGAAGTGAGATGTCTCACTCTGTAGCTAAAACAGAGAGCTCAACACACAGGGTGAAAAGAGGAGCTGCAGCAATGTGCAATACAACAAATATATGGTGTTTTTTGAAAATGAAACCACGTAAACCTATTCTGATATAACCTCTAAATACAAAAATTATGAACCTGAAAATGAGCATAATATGAGCACTTTAACGTAGATTACCCCCCCCCTCCTGCGATTTGGATATTGCACTAGTCTATATTGTGATTTCGGTAACATTGTGATTAATTGTACCTCCCTAACTATGACTAAACATAAACCTGAGATATTGTTATTTTAATCTTTAACTTCCTTGGTTCATTTAAATGTTAAATAATCACACCTTCCTGTTTGCATGCTCCCCTCAGGCCACAGTGTGCTTCTTCGACACCACCCCGATGGGTCGCATCCTCAACCGCTTTTCTTCGGACCTGTACACTGTGGACGACAGCCTGCCGTTCATCCTCAACATCCTGCTGGCCAACGTTTTCGGCCTGCTGGGCATGCTGGCGGTGATAAGCTACGGCCTCCCTTGGGTCCTCGTGCTTCTTCTGCCGCTGGCTCTGGTCTACCACCGCACGCAGCACTTCTACCGACACACCTCCCGGGAGCTGAAGCGCCTGTGCAGCATCACTCTGTCGCCCGTCTACTCGCACTTCTCGGAGACGCTGACTGGGCTGGGAACCATCCGGGCCAGCGGCAGCTCTGCCAGGTGAGAGACAGGAGGACAGACCTTTGTAGAGCCTCAGATAAATAGGGCTGCACAATTAATCGCAGTTTTATCGAAATTGCAACATGGACTGGTGCAATATCCAAATTGCCGAGGGGGCGCAATATATGTTAAAGGCAAAATATGTGTCAAGCTATTCCGAATGAAGTATTGTGGCGCTGCAGAGACGTCCCGGCCGCCATATCGTATCCTACAGACTACAGAAAACATCTTTGTTTGGTGCAAATCCTCACAAAAATCACACTATATCATTAACATGTTTTAAGATATAACATTATACAAACATGCTCATTCCCTTCAATATCGTACATCATATTGCACTCGCAATATCAGTCAAAATAATCACAATTAGATATGTGTGTTCCTCATATCGTGCAGCCCTGTCAGATACTTTAATCAGGTTGTTCAGACGCGTGCCGAAATCAACATTTGAGATTAAAAATGCATTTGCATTTCAAAATACGTTGCTGTGGTTTCGGTCCAAGTGGGTGGATTTTATTTTTGAATCTCTTTCCTGTGCTTCCTGGTCCAACTGTCACGCTCCTTATCTGTGTGGCTCTAAAGACTCCGTACTGTAGAGAAAATTATACCCTGCCCACATCTTCTGTTTCACTCATACATACTCATACATCACGTTACAGAAGCTATAAAGTTAGATGCCCTAACCAACGTTTCACTGACTACATTTACATGCTCGTTATATTTCAGCTTTTGCTTTTATTCTGAAAAAGATAGTGTTCCGACTAAGCTGTTTATAGTCAGTCCCTCCAGAAAAACGTGATTATGCGATCGCAGAATTCAATGCATAATCAGCCAAAGTCTGCATATTTATGCGGGGGGCTGCATTTTTTTTAAATACGCCGCACTTTAGCCGCATAAATTGCCGATGAAGGTCTAAAAAGTGTAATGTATCGGGATGAATTGTGGGGAAATGTGTGTGTCAAATAATGCGAAAGACATCTGTAATATTTACATTTCGATATAATTGGAGCAGCCATAAAAAAAATATATACGAAAGTTTCAAAATTAACATTATATAGCTTCACTGAAGAGTTGGGACGAGCATGTTATGCTGTCATGCATAATGCAGTCCCTCCAGAAAAACGCGATTATACGATCGCAGAATTCAACGCATAATCAGCCGAAGTCTGCATATTTATGGGGGGGGGCGCATTTTTTAAAATACGCCGCATAAATTGCAGATTTTCGCGCAAAATATGCGGGGCTGGCATGATTTCATAATCCCCGCATTTTCATTGCAAAAAGTCACATATATCTCAGCAGAAAGTTGAAAAATGTTGCGTTTACTTCACACACGAGCAGCCATTTTCCCCTGTTGCCATGGGAACGTTATGAAGTGACGCCATTTCGCCTAGTGAGAACACGGTGTTGGGGGAATCACTTCTTTTCTCTTTTTCATCAAACTCAAAGTTCTCGCAATTTCATTGCATAAAATTGCATAAATATCCCGCATATTCCATCGCATTTTTTAAGAAAGTGTGACGCATAATGAAGGATTTTTGACCGCAACAATCACAAAAAAACTCCGCATTTCTCTGGAGGGACTGTAAAAGGTGCAGTAGGTAAGTCTTATAAAACTAACTTTCTGTCATTTTGCTGAAACTGACCCAATGTTCCAGTAGAACTACACGAAGCTGGTCAGCTCCACATACAGCCTGTAGTGCGATTGATTTCATAATCCCCGCATTTTTGTTGCAAAAAAGTCACATATATCTCAGCAGAAAGTTGAAAAATGTTGCGTTCACTTCACACAAGAGCAGCCATTTTCCCCTGTTGCCATGGGAACGTTATGAAGTGACGTCATTTCGCCTTGTGAGAACACGGTGTTGGGGGAATCACTTTTTTTCTCTTTTTCATCAAACCGCAGTTTTTGCAAGTTCCCGCAATTTTTGCAAGTTCCCGCAATTTTTGCAAGTTCCCGCAAAAAATCATCGCATAAAATTGCACAAATATCCCGCATATTCCATCGCATTTTTTAAGAAAACGTGCCGTATAATTAAGGATTTTTGCCCGCAACAATCACAGAAAAACTTTTTCTGGAGGGACTGTATATGGCTAATGAAAGTAATATTCCCGTTTACATGCAGCCATGCAAAATAGGATTTTTTTTTTAAAATGTTCCACCGGTGGCGGACTTGTTGTAGCGTTCGAACACAGCGGCCCTCTTTCATTCCTTCAACCACCTTCTTGAAAAGGTTGGTGTTGCGATGTTTGCGCAGATCCAAAAACCTGTTGATGTCCAAGTCTCTGATAATCGTTAAAAGTAGCTGTGTTTCTCCTTCTTTTATTTTTGGGCCATGCATCTCTTCCCACAGCCCTGCAAACTGTTGGCTGGCTGGTTTGTTTACAAAAACCATAGCGACGCACAGAGCTGACCATAGGCCGTAAACCAGGGGCGTCAAACTCAACTTCCCAGAGGGCCACACTGGAAAATAAGAATCACATCAAGGGCCGGACATGTTTAGTTTATTGACATGCTTTTATTTAATCAAAAAAGTCAAATATCTTTGACTGTATTATTGCACGTGTCATATAGTCTTCTCACTTAGTTTGGTCAACAAATTCCTAAAGAAGTCAGAAAAAAGGTCCTCAGCCATCATAAAAAAAAAAAAAACGCCCAGAAAAAGTGACGAAAACATCAGAAAAAGTGACAAAAACGTCGGAAAAAGTGACAAAAACGTCGGAAAAAAGTTACAAAAAAAATGTTGGGCCAAAATGTATTGTGAACCTAAATTGATAAGCGGGCCGGATCGTAATCTGCGAGGGGCCGGATTTGGCCCGCGGGCCTCTAGTTTGACACGTGTGCCGTAAACTGTTACAAACTGCAGTAAAAACCCCGATTGAGACGCATATTCTGAATGCACTGTATACATGTCCGAAGAATGGCTCTAAAACCCGGATAAAACCAGCAGATCCCACACATTGCATAATGCTAAATTCAGAAAGAGGCCTTATTCGGAATATTTAAATGAATCATGTTGTTTACATGACCTTATTGTGTCTTTTAAAATTGTCACTTTTAGCACAGTCACTGACTTAAAGACTCATTTTGTTGTTCCAGGTTTGAGGAGGAGATCGCCAGGCGCCTGGAGCAGAACCAACGCTGCCTGTTCCTTAGCAACGCCACCACGCAGTGGCTGAGCATCCGCCTGCAAATGATTGGTGTTGCTGTGGTGACCGGCCTTGGGGTGATCGCCGTCGTCCAGCACCAGTATAATTCTGTCGATCCAGGTGAGTCCGCAGCTGAGTTTGGTGGCCGTGCACCAGTAACAGGAGATGGGTCGGTTTTTACGTAATGTGTGTTGCTGGCTTGCAGGTCTGGTGGGTCTGTCCCTGTCCTACGCCCTGTCCATCACAAACCTGCTGTGTGGCCTCATATTCAGCTTCACCCAGACTGAGATGCAGCTGGTGAGCGTGGAGAGGACTGAGGAGTACTCCACCGGCCTTCCCACCGAGCCACAGCACCAGAACACACAGGTCAGACCGACTGCTGCGCTGCCACAAACTCACACTGATAATCAGTCAATAAAGAGCTCAGCCTAGTACTGTAAGCTACTGAGATGGTTAACCCAGGAGTAGTCACGCATCGCCAGACCTTCCTCCACAGCGCTGCAGAGGAAGGTCTGGCGAGTCCACACAGCATTCCCGGATGGGAGAGAAACGTCCATCCATCCATCCATCCATCCATCCATCGTCGTCCGCTTATCCGTGGTCGGGTCGCGGGGGGAGCAGCTCCAGCAGGGGACCCCAAACTTCCCTTTCCCGAGCCACATTAACCAGCTCTGACTGGGGGATCCCGAGGCGTTCCCAGACCAGGTTGGAGATGTAATCCCTCCACCTAGTCCTGGGTCTTCCCCGAGGCCCCCTCCCAGCTGGACGTGCCTGGAACACCTCCCTAGGGAGGCGCCCAGGGGGCATCCTTACCAGATGCCCGAACCACCTCAACTGGCTCCTTTCGACGTGAAGGAGCAGCGGCTCTACTCCGAGCTCCTCACGGATGACTGAGCTTCTCACCCTCATCATCTCTAAGGGAGACGCCAGCCCCCCTCCTGAGGAAACACATTTCGGCCGCTTGTACCCTGGATCTCGTTCTTTCGGTCGTGACCTCCAGCCTTCATGACCATAGGTGAGGGTAGGAACCAGAACTGACCGGTAGATCGAGAGCTTTGCCTTCTGGCTCAGCTCTCTTTTCGTCACAACGGTGCGATAAACTGAATGTAATACCGCCCCCACGCTGCGCCGATTCTCCGACCAATCTCCCGCTCCATTGTCCCCTCACTCGCGAACAAGACCCCAAGGTACTTAAACATGCTCTGGTTTATTGGCATCTCTTTAAACCAATCACAATCGTCTTGGGCGGCGCTAAGCTCCGCAAAATAGCCTCGGGAAGGAACTTGTTTTGGTGGAACATGTGTGCGTTCAAAAGTTGTCATGCAACAAAATTGAATATATACAATAATATATAATATATAATATATGAATATGTATTCACTGTATATGTAATAATGTGCCTCTTGTAACTTGTTATTCCTTCACTTTTTTTCTCTTTGCCCTCTCTGATTCAACATCAGCTGCCCGCGGCGTGGCCCGAGCAGGGCTGGTTGGAGTTCCGCGGCGTGGTTTTGGTCTACAGGGACGGTCTTCCTAACGCCCTGGACGGGGTGAGCTTGGTCGTGCGACCCGGGGAGAAGGTGGGCATTGTGGGACGCACGGGCTCCGGGAAGTCCACCCTGTTCCTGGCTCTGTTCCGTATGGTGGAGCTGAACCAGGGTCAGATTCTCCTGGACGGGCTGGACATCGGCTCCGTGGGCCTGTCTCAGCTCAGGTGAGCCCGACGTGGTCGCGGCTTTGGACCGTTGACTAACGAGGAACAAGCCACACAGTTTGAGAGATAAAGGGTATTCGCTGCTCCAGCGATACATATTCTGAGTAGGGCTGCACGATATGAGGAAAATATGCGATAACGTTGTTGAATAATGCGATAACGATGTTACTTGCGATACATAAACAGATTTTAAAGTGTACTCATTTCTGCTGCTTTTTGCTAAAATTTGGAAAATTGCGTGTTGAATTTAAAAAAGAAATTCTAACATTATTTTATTGAATGTAAATAACATTGAATTAAACATAAAAAAAACCACCATTAAGAAAAGAATGAGTGTAGTCTTC
This sequence comes from Gymnocephalus cernua, assembly GCA_023631565.1. NCBI lineage: Eukaryota > Metazoa > Chordata > Actinopteri > Perciformes > Percidae > Gymnocephalus > Gymnocephalus cernua. The sequence continues at coordinate 38,750,177 of CM042427.1, read as the reverse complement.
TAATGATACTCTCTTAGTGGTGCCTTCTGTTACCTGGTAAGTGAGAGTAGCTTATATGATACCGCGTGTGCGCGTGTGCGCGTGTGTGTGTGTGTGTGTGTGTGTGTGTGTGTGTGTGTGTGTGTGTGTGTGTGTGTGTGTGTGTGTGTGTGTGTGTGTGTGTGTGCGTGTGTGTGTGCGTGTGTGTGTGTGTGTCTGTGTGTGTGTGTTTGTGTGTGTCTGTGTGTCTATATGTGTGTGTACCTGTGTGTCTGTGTGTATGTACCTGTCTGTGTGTGTATGTGTCTGTCTGTGTGTGTGTGTCTGTGTGTGTGTGTGTGTATGTGTCTGTGTGTGTGTGTGTCTGAGTGTGTGTACCTGTGTGTGTGTGTGTGTGTGTGTATGTGTGTGTATGTGTATGTGTCTGTGTGTGTGTGTACCTGTGTGTCTGAGTGTGTGTACCTGTCTGTCTGTGTGTGTGTGTGTGTGTGTGTGTGTGTGTGTACCTGTGTGTCTGAGTACTGCAGTAAACAGAATACAAAGTTTATATTTCCTTGTTTCAGATGATGAGAGAGACAGTGAGAACTCCTGGCCTTCATAAGGTCAATGACTATGCAACATTAGAGTAAATTCTTATATCTTAAATATGCATTGCTTTACACAATTAAATGACTATATGGTAATGTTAGTTAGCAATGGTCAGCTAATTAACTAAAATAGAAAGAGTGGAACTTTTTTCTCCTTCCGTCTGCTTTTTATGCATTTGTTAGCCATGGTGCTGAAGATTGTAAACAGTTTATTAAATACTTTTGAGTAAATGTAGGCCCTTATCAGCAAAAGTTGTATGATGATGCTAATTATTATTAGTCATGGTTTTGTGTGGCAGTTTAATTAAATAAAAACATCTCTGATTGTCTTTCGCGATGTGGTTATTGCGCAAGTTGATAAACGATGACAACGATTTAAAAAAAGATATATTGTGCAGCCCTAATTCTGACTGTGATATTGTTTGGTTATTCTCATGAGGGGGGTTGACTCTTCTGTGTCCCATCCAAAGATTTATTACATCTTCCTTTTTACAGTCCCTCCAGAAAAAACGCGGAGTTGTTTTGTGATCGCTGCGGGCAAAAATCCTTGATTATGCGGCACGTTTTCTTAATAAATGTGATGGAATATGCGGGATATTTATGCAATTTTATGCGATGAAATTGCGGGAACTTGCAAAAACTGCAGTTTGATGAAAAAAAGAAAAACCGTGTTCTCAGTAGGTGAAATTACGTCACTTCATAACGTTCCCATGGCAACAGGGGAAAATGGCTGCTCTTGTGTGAAGTAAACGCAACATTTTTCAACTTTCTGCTGAGATATATGTGACTTTTTTGCAACAAAAATGCGGGGATTATGAAATCATGCAAGCAATATTTTGCGTGGAAATGAGGCAATGTATGCGGCGAAAGTGCGGCGTATTTGAAAAAATGCGTCCCCCCCCCCGCATAAATATGCGGACTTTGGCTGATTATGCGTTGAATTCTGCGATCGCATAATCGCGTTTTTCTGGAGGGAACTGATTTTAGTTCAGTAAACTGGAAAGTGACTTGAAGTCTAAACTTCTCTTGAAAATATAGTTTCTTTATGTTGTTTTCCCAGTGAGAACTAAACTCAGACTTTGGGCTCTTCTCATTTCTATATATTTTTTCATCATCTCCTCTCTCCTCCGTCCTCCTGCCTGTGCCTGTGCCTGTGTCTTAACTCTAAAATGAATGTCGAGGAGAGAGGAGGCTTACCAGAGGAGCTATGAGCGAGGATGCACAGGTGTTTCCTTCGCGGAAGTCTTTTCGGGACCAATGACGTGACACACAGCTGGAATATACAAACTGTGCCACACCTTGCATTGAAATGACGGCTCTGTTCTCTCTCCTCTCTCTCCTTGTGTCTCTTCCTCGCCGCCTCAGCTTGTGCATCTCAGATGAGAGGGAATAAGACACGAGGAGAGAAGCGAGGAAAGGAATCGAGGATGTACAAACTGAGAAAAATGAGAAGAGGGCATACTGCTTGTTTTCACTTTCACATGTATTAAAACTGAGAAACGAGCCTCATATTTCCGTCTGACTGCCCTTAACAAATTAATCCTTGTTTTTCATACATTATCTAAAGTTCTCACTTCAGTACTTCACACTTCGATGATGCTCTACAGTGTGATAAAAGCATTCAGTGGCAGCTCAAAGTTGACACTTTTGTGTGTGTTGTGGTGGCGCCCTCTGCAGGTCCAGGTTGGCCATTATTCCTCAGGACCCCTTCCTGTTCAGCGGGACCATCAGGGAGAATCTGGACCCGTGTGGGCGACACTCAGACCAGCAGCTGCTGGACGTCGTGGGCCAGTGCCACCTCAGCTCCGTGGTCAACAGGATGGGTGAGAGGCTTGACATTTTAGGGGGTGAAAAACGTGTAACGAGGAAGAGGAATTAATGAAGTGAGGCGATGGGATGACAGTGAATTGCGGATGAGCCGTGCGATGCTTGTTGAGATAAGGTGTGTCTGAAATTTATCCACCTGACTCACAGTCCTTTTGTTTCACAAAGTTCACTCCACCCTTCATCGTTCCTGTCTGGTAATATGATCAGTGAGAAAGGTACACCCAGGACAGGTTGCCAGGCCGTAACAGACAAACTTGATTATGTCACATAAAGTCACGTTATAGGACACAATCTACTTATCGTCTTTGTCTTCTTCTTCTTTTCATCTTCCTCCTCCTCTTGTTATGTTTTCTTATTTAGCTTGGAAAGAAAGAAAGAGGAGGACGGGGAAGAGGTGGAACTCTAGAAATGTGACGGGAACTTGGATGCAGAAAAAATGTCCACTTTACTCTCTCTGCACTGTTAATATTTGAACATAAAAAAAACAACAACCTGGTGCAGCTTCAAGTGTGCTGCCTCTGCAGCTGTGTTTGTGTTAAATGTTCTGCGTGGCACATCACAAAAAGCTTCACAGTGATGTATCAGCATAAATGAGAGATGGTTGAGATGATGGTGTCAGATTCAGGCGACCTTGCTAATACCTCGTGTGCGTGTGCGTGTGTGTGTGTGTGTGTGTGTGTGTGTGTGTGTGTGTGTGTGTGTGTCTCAGGTGGTCTGGATGCTGAGGTTGGGGAGAGAGGAAGAACCTTCTCAGTGGGACAGAGACAGCTGCTGTGTCTGGCCAGAGCTCTGCTGACCCAGGCCAAGGTGAGACCTCACCTGTATTATTACACCGAAACTCACAACACAGAGCAGCTGTTTACATTGTACCCAGGAGGACGCAGCTCGCCAGTTTAAACAATGCCCTGATGTATTATCATATTATCATTTGTTTGTTTTATTTGCCTTTGTGATGATGTGTCTTTTATATACCCTGGATTTTCCAACCATTATAACCCTTAGGCACAGCACCCGAGCCTTTTTGGCACCACCCAAGCCAAATGAATGTACTTTGTAAAATCAATGCGTTCCCCAGTGGACTTCTTGAGCAAGTTTTTACTTTAAAGTGCTCATATTATGCTCATTTTCAGGTTCATAACTGTATTTAGAGGTTATATCAGAATAGGTTTACATGGTTTCATTTTCAAAAAAACACCATATTTTTGTCGTACTGCACGTTGCTGCAGCTCCTCTTTTCAACCTGTGTGTTGAGCTCTCTGTTTTAGCTACAGAGTGAGACATCTCACTTCTGTTCCATCTTTGTTGGGAGTCGCACATGCTGCAGTAGCTAGGTAAGGACTACTAGCCAGTCAGAAGCAGAGTATGAGGGCGTGTCCTGACAGTACCTAGGTAAGGACTACTAGCCAGTCAGAAGCAGAGTATGAGGGCGTGTCCTGACAGTACCTAGGTAAGGACTACTAGCCAGTCAGAAGCATAGTATGAGGGCGTGCCCTGACAGTACCTAGGTAAGGACTACTAGCCAGTCAGAAGCAGAGTATGAGGGCGTGCCCTGACAGTACCTAGGTAAGGACTACTAGCCAGTCAGAAGCAGAGCATGAGGGCGTGTCCTGACAGTACCTAGGTAAGGACTACTAGCCAGTCAGGAGCAGAGTATGAGGGCGTGTCCTGACAGTACCTAGGTAAGGACTACTAGCCAGTCAGGAGCAGAGTATGAGGGCGTGTCCTGACAGTAGCTAGGTAAGGACTACTAGCCAGTCAGAAGCAGAATATGAGGGCGTGTCCTGACAGTACCTAGGTAAGGACTACTAGCCAGTCAGGAGCAGAGTATGAGGGCGTGTCCTGACAGTACCTAGGTAAGGACTACTAGCCAGTCAGAAGCAGAGTATGAGGGCGTGTCCTGACAGTACCTAGGTAAGGACTACTAGCCAGTCAGAAGCAGAGTATGAGGGCGTGCCATAACGTGTGTTCCAAAGTGACCACGTTTGTCTCTGAAGTAAAGGCTGGACTACAACAGAGCTGTTTGGGCTTTTTCACTTTGTAAACCTATAACATGCACAAAAAAAGATATATAACACAATAAAGAAATGGGGGAAAATGCCAAAAAGCATAATATGAGCACTTTAAACTTCTTGAGTGTTATTTATTTATTATCTGCTCTAGTTTTGTCAACATTTTAGACACAGATGTGGTACTAATAATGGCCCAAAATGATGTAAAATTGCATTTAGTTTTTTATTGATAATGTAACAATTATTTGAGGGAGGACCCCTAAACCCCTCGCCAAATATGTGCACATAAGTCTAAGTCAAACCTAGAGAAAAACACTGTACGCCTAAGTTAAAGTTGTAATTTTTGAAGATTTCAGGATGTACCTGTATCAGTATCTGTTCACAGTGCAACCAAACAAACCAGTTTTCCATCACGCCTTGAGCAGCTAGTACCTGAATTTCATGCTGCTTTTTCTTTTTACTGTGATTAACGGTTTCCGTCCTGTTTTTCTAAGAAAAAAAACAATGGAAAATGCACAAAAAGCTGTGTATCATTCAACACTCTGTCGCTTGCGATTACATGTTAGTATTTACGTTTTATGGTGTCTACACCAGGCACGGGAAGGTTACCGGCTTCTAGGTATGCCGTTGTTTGACAGAGCCAACATTTTCCGTCATACCGTTCCTGAGGTATGAGCTGGTTTTTATGAGTCAAGGACAGAAAGTGCAGTTTAGTAATCCGACTCCCTGCCAGTGTGCAGTGTGTTCAAAATAAAATGCATTGTGTTCAATGAAAAAAGTTTTTTTTTTATTTATTTTTTTTTTTTTTTTACACAGACATTTAAAAAAATAATACATTTTAAAGCTGTAATTGGAATACCGTGAAACTGTATTTTTGTAACCGTTCTTTTCAGATCAGATCAATAACCAGTCCCTCCAAAATACGCCGCACTTTCGCCGCATAAATTTGCGATTTCTGCGCAAAATATGCGGGGCTTGCATGATTTCATAATCCCCGCATTTTCCCATAGACAGTATATAAAATGGACATAGCGATCCCGCTGTTTTCAACGGAGACAAGTGAAGCCTCTAACCAGCACTTTTCCGGTGATGGTTAAGTGTTACTGAGCGTTACTGCGCAGCTGCAAACTGAGCTTCCTGCCGCCGATGTGACGTGAGCAACGTGTCTGAACGTTGTAAGTCTTCTGGTAGCTGTGCCAAGAGAAATCTCAATCATTCCCAATCTATCAGAGACGGAGAGCGTCGGTATATGTAAGGAGATAACATAGGCACAGGCTAATTACTGCTAACTAAAATGCTAGTTAACATTAGCAATTAAACTAAACAGCTAATGTAAGTCCAAACTGCCTGCGAGCTTCTCCTGTACTATACGGTAATTCCTCTACTATGAGACAGTAAGTCTCGTGGTTATGACCCAATCGTTAGCCTATTTTTATAAAAACGTCTGCTACAGAGCCATAACGTGAGGTACAAGGTAACGGAGCCTTTTATACATTGTCGTGATTCTTTAGAAATAAACGACGGACAAATAAAGTCTTTAAACGCTTCAGATGTAAAGTTATTGGCTGTCAAAGTGACGCCAAAATGAATTGCAGTCAATGGGATGCTAACGGGGGGTGATGGGAACAGGGCTAGCAAAATGGCGCCATCGCGGCTTCGCTCTGAGGAGAGAAGCCGCCCCTTGCATTTTCCTTGCAAAAAAAGTCACATATATCTCAGCAGAAAGATGAAAAATGTTGCGTTTACTTCACACAAGAGCAGCCATTTTCCCCTGTTGCCATGGGAACGTTATGAAGTGACGTAATTTCGCCTAGTGAGAACACAGTGTTGGGGGAATCACTTCTTTTTCTCTTTTTCATCAAACCGCAGTTTTTGCAAGTTCCCGCAGTTTCATCGCATAAAATTGCATAAATATCCCGCATATTCCATCACATTTTTTAAGAAAACGTGCCGCATAATCAAGGATTTTTGCCCTCAACAATCACAAAAAAACTCAGCGTTTTTCTGGAGGGACTGAATAATCCCGTCCATGTGCATCATCTTGCGCAATATAGTTTCTTTTAAGCACCGCTGGGAGAGGCATTTTAAATTTCGTTGTATTAATTTTAATACAATGACAATAAGAAGTGTTTTGTCCGCCTACCTCTTCCCATCGTTTCCAGTAATTCCTACACTGATGTCACCCTCTGTTTCTAATGAAATATATCTCTGCACTGGAACTTAAGGCGCTGGTTTCCCCTCATGTAGGTCCTTTGCATTGACGAAGCCACAGCCAGCGTGGATCAGAAGACGGACAAACTGCTGCAGCTGACCATCAGAGAGACGTTTCAGGACATGACCGTCCTCACGATTGCACACAGGTGAAAGCTTTTCTAATTTAAAATGCTGTCTATTTTTCAAGACGTATTTATTCAGTCCCTCCAGTTAAACGTGATTATGCGATCGCAGAATTCAACGCATAATCAGCCAAAGTCCGCATATTTATGCGGGGGGCCGCATTTTTTCAAATACGCCACTTTCGCCGCATAAATTGCCGATTTCCACGCAAAATATGCATTTTCCTTGCAAAAAAGTCACATATATCTCAGCAGAAAGTTGAAAAATGTTGCGTTTACTTCACACAAGAGCAGCCATTTTCCCCTGTTGCCATGGGAACGTTATGAAGTGACGTCATTTTGCCTAGTGAGAACACGGTGTTGGAATCACTTTTTTTTTTTGTCTTTTTCATCAAACCGCAGTTTTTGCAAGTTCCCGCAATTTTTGCAAGTTCCCGCAATTTTTGCAAGTTCCCGCAATTTTTGCAAGTTCCCGCAATTTTTGCAAGTTCCCGCAATTTTTGCAAGTTCCCGCAATTTTTGCAAGTTCCCGCAATTTCATCGCATAAAATTGCATAAATATCCCGCATATTCCATCGCATTTTTTAAGAAAATGTGCCGCATAATCAAGGATTTTTGCCCGCAACAATCACAAAAAAACTCTGCGTTTTTCTGGAGGGACTGATTATTATTATTATTATTATTATTATTATTATTATTATTATTATTATTATTATTATATATCCAACCTGTAACGGATGTTACAGAATTAGCTATTTTGGTCATTTGTTTTTTTTAAACCCTTAATTTAAACTCTTGGCTCATTCTTTACATGGAAATGTGGGAAAATATCTTTTTTTGGTCTGTTTTTGTCTCCAGGATCAACACCATCATGGACTGTGACAGGGTGCTGGTGATGCATGCTGGGAAGGTGGTGGAGTTCGACACCCCGGCTGCTCTCTGCCAAACTGACCACTCCATCTTCCAAAGGCTGGTCGGTCAGAGAGGACAATGAGATGACTTAAAACACACTGGAAAGATGGAAAAAAAAAGCTGCTTTTTAAAATAATTTTTAGAACTCGCTGCCTATTTTTCAGCACCGTCCTTCTTCATACACTTTTACAACTCTAACAGCACACACTCGAGTGTGTTCACAGAGTGAAAAACTCTTCTACTGTTGGAGCAGAGGAGCGGGGAATGCCTTGCTCCAGGGTTCTGTTCGGACCGGGACGTGATGATATGGATTTGCAGATATTTTTTTCTGTATTTTGTGCTGACATTTAGTTTCTCTTTAATTGATAAGTTCAATGCTTAAACAGCATTATTTGAAATTGTCCTTTAACATCTATCCGTCATCTGTAACTGCTTTTCCTATTCAGTTGGGGGTGGGGGGGTGGAGCTGATCCCATCTGACAGGGAAAACTTGTTTATGTATACATAATGGCAGAGAAAAAATTACAGAGTATGTTAGGGAAACTACCTTTTAGAGAAGAATGTTTACTGAATGTTAATTTCCTTTTCCCGGGGGGGGGGGGGGGGGGGGGGTCACCTGTTCATCACAGAGACAGACAACCATTCATGCTCACATTCATACCTACGGGCAATTTAAGGTGAATAATTAATCTGATCTGCATTAATGGACAATGTGTTGGACCCCGAGAACCTGCCGAATCAGAAACCGAATACCGAATCCTCCTCCCGTCCTCGGTCCATTAACACAGTAAACACATTAATGAAGTAAACAACGTCCACAGCTGTGTATTCTTCATTCGGCAAAGCTGGTAATGGTCATCTGGATAACACCAGTTTTTAGCTGTGACCGTCCTTCCTTTCGCCGTACCTGAAGTTGCTGCTTTCTGGCTGCTGTCTGTAGATTCCTTCATGCAAAACTCGTGTTCTCTCATATCTTTCATACGCAAATGTTGTAACGGCGGCCATGTTGTGTATTGTTTAGGCTCCTCGCCACCACGAGACAAATCGGCGTTGCAGATTGAACGTGTAGCGTGACTTGAACGGCCTTCTTTTGACTGAAAGTACTGCCAAACAACTTCTGCTCAGGTGTTCCATTTTCACTTTCTCACAGCCGACCGCATTGAACGCTCCACCTTCCCGTAATCAACGGCGTCGTCATTACGTCGACCAGCGTAGCGCAAGCGTAAGGTACGGTTCGGCAAAATGACTCCTTGATCTAATTTATTTTAGGGACCTTTTTCTATGAAGGAATACATTTGCACTGCATATTGGTGTATTAACTATTTGTCCTGCAAAGATTTGTTTAAATGTATTACTACAAGCAGTTAACTGGCAGCAGGTCTTACATACGCCTCTCTGTACCCGACCAGTCCGTAAGACTCTCTGTACCCGACCAGTCCGTAAGACTCTCTGTACCCGACCAGTCCGTAAGACTCTCTGTACCCGACCAGTCCGTAAGACTCTCTGCACCCGACCAGTCCGTAAGACTCTCTGTACCCGACCAGTCCGTAAGACTCTCTGTACCCGACCAGTCCGTAAGACTCTCTGCACCCGACCAGTCCGTAAGACTCTCTGTACCCGACCAGTCCGTAAGACTCTCTGTACCCGACCAGTCCGTAAGACTCTCTGCACCCAACCAGTCCGTAAGACTCTGTACCCGACCAGTCCGTAAGACTCTCTGTACCCAACCAGTCCGTAAGACTCTCTGTACCCAACCAGTCCGTAAGACTCTCTGTACCCGACCAGTCCTTAAGACTCTCTGTACCCGACCAGTCCGTAAGACTCTCTGTACCCGACCAGTCCGTAAGACTCTCTGTACCCGACCAGTCCGTAAGACTCTCTGTACCCGACCAGTCCGTAAGACTCTCTGTACCCGACCAGTCCTTAAGACTCTCTGTACCCGACCAGTCCGTAAGACTCTCTGTACCCAACCAGTCCGTAAGACTCTCTGTACCCGACCAGTCCGTAAGACTCTCTGTACCCGACCAGTCCGTAAGACTCTGTACCCAACCAGTCCGTAAGACTCTCTGTACCCGACCAGTCCGTAAGACTCTGTACCCGACCAGTCCGTAAGACTCTCTATACCCGACCAGTCCGTAAGACTCTGTACCCAACCAGTCCGTAAGACTCTCTGTACCCAACCAGTCCGTAAGACTCTGTACCCGACCAGTCCGTAAGACTCTCTGTACCCAACCAGTCCGTAAGACTCTCTGTACCCAACCAGTCCGTAAGACTCTCTGTACCCGACCAGTCCTTAAGACTCTCTGTACCCGACCAGTCCGTAAGACTCTCTGTACCCGACCAGTCCGTAAGACTCTCTGTACCCGACCAGTCCGTAAGACTCTCTGTACCCGACCAGTCCGTAAGACTCTCTGTACCCGACCAGTCCTTAAGACTCTCTGTACCCGACCAGTCCGTAAGACTCTCTGTACCCGACCAGTCCGTAAGACTCTCTGTACCCGACCAGTCTGTAAGACTCTCTGTACCCGACGAGTCCTTAAGACTCTCTGTACCCGACCAGTCCGTAAGACTCTCTGTACCCGACGAGTCCGTAAGACTCTCTGTACCCGACCAGTCCTTAAGACTCTCTGTACCCGACCAGTCCGTAAGACTCTCTGTACCCGACCAGTCCGTAAGACTCTCTGTACCCGACGAGTCCTTAAGACTCTGTACCCGACCAGTCCGTAAGACTCTCTATACCCGACCAGTCCGTAAGACTCTCTGTACCCGACCAGTCCGTAAGACTCTCTGTACCCAACCAGTCCGTAAGACTCTCTGTACCCAACCAGTCCGTCGTCATCTGACAATATTTACTGTTTATTTATTGATTCAGTGGTGTGTGTGGAGCAGTTTCAGGGTTATATTTTCTTATATTTTTCTTCTTTTCACTAAGCATGCACACCGGAAAGAAATCAACCAGTTATAGGCTGCTGTGAACCAGCTACGGTGGCTGATGGGGGACATTTGTTGCGCTCACATTTAGATATTTGGGTAATAACTTAAATTGTGAAAAGGAAAAAGTATAAAACTGCACGTTCTCTGTTAGCTGCCATTGAACTTTAGGTTTTAAGACTAATATAGACGTTTATAGAACACACAAGAACAACAAGATCTCAGACTGTGGAAATGATTTTAGTTGAGTAAACATTTATCGAAGACCCTGAGTTTCTGTTGTATGAAAACGTGGATTTATGTAGGAAAAATACTGCAGTAAATGATGTCAGATGTCACTGCAGGACGGTTTAGTAGCCTGTTTTTGTAATTTTGCTCAGAGATGAAGCAATATCACTCAGCCATAAACAGATTAAATTTGATTTGAACGATCTAATCTGCAATCTCAATCTGGCTCCTTCCTTTGTCATGTGGGAGTTTCAATGATGAGTCACTTTGCAGTTGATGATAGTTTTCATCATCGATGTTTAACTGTAAAACTTTAGGAGACAGGAAACGGGAAAAAGGCCTGTCAAAATAATATATTAAAGTGCTCATATTATGCTAATTTTCAGGTTCATAATTGAATTTAGAGATTATATCAGAATAGGTTTACGTGGTTTAATTTTCAAAAAACACCATATTTTTGTTGTATTTTTTGTTTGTTTTGCTGCAGCTCCTCTTTTCACCCTGTGTGTTGAGCTCTCTGTTTTAGCTACAGAGCGAGACATCTCACTTCTGTTCTATCTTTGTTGGGAGTCGCACATGCACTTTGGAAGCCTATTACATGCACAAAACAGATATATAACAAAATAAAGGAAAGAGGAAACGCCGAAAAGCATAATATGGGCACTTTAAAATAAATGCGATGTAAATGCGATGTCCTTAAATGGCCAAATCTGCAAAATACTCATTTGACTGTATGTAAAATCAAGAAAAGCAGGACATTTTCATGTTTGAGAACCTGTAACCATCAAATATTTTGGTATTTTTGCTTGAAGAATTACTCCCAACAATTAACAGATCATCAAAATAGTTGCAGATGAATTCTCTTTCGAGCAACTAATGGATTGATCAACTAATCGTTGCAGCTCCAATGTAAACTTGAAATCAAATTTAGATTAAAATACTGACCTAAAGAACAAACTATGTTGTTTTTTTCTGGATGTACCTCTGGTATTACTACACATGCATTGTTGTTATACTGAACTATTCAGAGCCACTGAATACACTAGACTAAACCTTCTGTATGTTTAACATATGTAACGTATGATGATATGTTTAACATGTCGACATGCAAATCGTTTGTGAAGGATTTCTTTTGTTGTCGTTTGTTTTTTGTCAACACCGTTGCTTCGTAGTTCGTAATAAACCAGTTTCTTTTATAATAACCGTCGTTGTCGCACCTGTTTTTATTTCAGCAGGTTCGCCTGAGAACAGAGTTGTTCTTGCGTCACAATCATCGGGAGATGCAGCCGTACCTTTCCATGTACGATAACATAATTAAATGTGTGAATGCCACTGAACTGCTTTTCTCTCCTGTCCATATTCACACAGGCGAAAGTCTTTGTGATCAATGAGCGACTGTAATCAGAGTGACTCACACAGGGAACGCCTGCCGCTCCCTTGGCACAGGTCAGCATTTTGTCTTGTTAACACGCTTATCAAGTTGTCAGAGGGGAGTGTTTGGTTTATGTTTTTCTGCTCCGTCTTGGTTTCCAGTGTGTGTGTGTGTGTGTGTGTGTGTGTGTGTGTGTGTTTGTGTGTGTGTGCATGTGTGGTGCAATGTAGCCAAGTACTTTTACACAAGTACAAGTTCGATGCACTTTTACTTTAATTATAATAATAATAATAAACTTTAATACTCCACTTTGATGCTACTTTATACTTCTACTCCAGTTATTCTGAGGAATTTCTTTTTTTTTTACTTCACTGCATTTATGTGACAGCTTTAGTTACTCTGCAGATTCAGATTATTAATACAAAATATAACTCAAATAATCATTATGATGTGTTATTATACAAATAGATTAGGATACCCAGCAGTATATCAAGTAACTATAATTAGCCCCATGTTTACTAGCTGCAACATTAAAGTAATGAACACTATAATGCATCAATAATAACAATTGTTTTAGCAACATAATGTTTTTAACCTAATCTTACTTTACTTTCAATTTCTTGCACTTCAGCTTTGTTACTTTATACACTTATGACTGTGATGAACTGCAACTTAACAATTACCCTGATTGGATCAATATAAATTCTGATTCTGATGATTATAATCCAAAATCAGACCTTTTATTTGAACTCAAAGTTCAAATAGGTTGCCCTCATTTACAATAACATCGCACAACAAGATAAAACAAAGCGCAAACTACATACAACACAAAATATAAACACGGATAAAGAAAACTAAGAAAATTGGAAGAGACTCAATATAATATATATGATTCTAAAATGGACAGTTTTGCATAATGAGTACAGTTTGAGGCTAATACTTGTGTTACTGAGGCTGCAACCATCAAACTTCCCTGTCAACTAAAGCCCATTTAACAGAAGCCAGTTGGCTGGTTTGCTGCCATGACAACAGTGCGCCGGTGAAGGGGAAACTGAACTTCAGTTTAAATGTCACAACTTCTCTCTTAACAACTGTAAAATGGTGAAAACAATGATGTTTTCAATAATGCCAAAGTGGAAAGAAGTGGCCTCCTGCGTGCGTGTGTGTGCGTGTGTGTGTGCGTGTGTGTGTGTGCGTGTGTGTGTGTGTGTGTGTGTAGACTCTGGGAACAGATGTGTTGTAAAAGACAAAGTGGGTCAGACATTCATGTTGTACTTTTGTCTGCTGTCGTGTGCGTTTGTGTGCATGTGCATGCGAGCCGCGGGTGTGTGGTTATCGAGGTGTGTTTGCACAAGGGCGTGTGGTGAGAATGTGCATGTGTGTTTGTTTGTGTATGTATATATGTTAACAGCTAACGGAGGCAGGACATTTAAGGTGGAACCTGTTCGTCCGCTTCGGGTGAAGTAGTCGTTCACCTGCCTGCAGCTCCTCTCCTCAGTCCCAACCTGCAGAGCAAACAGTCGGACTCATGACTCTGTTTGCGCTCGGCTTGACACAACTTCAACAACACGGAGGCCAAAACACCTGCCTGATGGACCCTGAGGTCAGTCTCACTCATTCATTTCCCCGCGTGGTGCTTGGTCCTTAAGGTGGCGAGTTCTTGGTGACGGCGTTTCAGTTTCAGGTGATGTCATCCAGGTAGTTTCTGTCAAGTCTGTCAATCATGACTTCTTTGAGAAATTGTTAAACTGGTCTCTTTTTTTGGTTTTTGTTACAGTTGTTGTTGTTTTTTTTTTATCTTAGTGCATCATGTTCAACCAGCAGGCACAATGATTCTTCTTCTTCTTTCTTGCACACAGTTCATTTTTAACTTCCTGTTCTTCAACTCACCTTTAATCTCAACAGTTGTATCATTGAATGTATCTAAAAAAAACAACAGAACAAATCATGCTTCATATAAAAAGTCATGTCAGTTCTGTCAGTTGGTCTGCACCTTAAAGTGTTAACCCTCTTATTATTACATACTACATACTACAAATCTTCTGCTGCCACCAAATTACAAATGTGCTGATTGATTGTCGTCAAAATCATTTTTTTGATTGAGTGCAAGCTCTATTGTGCATTCAGCCCTCTACTTTCTGAACATTTTACTTGTATAACTGCAGGCTGGTGCACTTTGGCTTACCTGTAAAATGTGTAATATTTAACTTTTTAAGTAGTAACTCAGCTGACGAATCTGTTTAGAGCCGTGTGTAATACTAGCTAAATGCCTATAATGTGATTTGATGTTATAGTATTTGGTTTCACACATTAAATGTGGAGACATGCAGGACACCTGATGCAAAACTACAGACTGATAAAGTTTTCTAAACTTTAAAACTACACTTCTTTAAATATAGGACCGTTTTACCACCTCAGATTTAGGGTTTTGATTTATTGTTGTGTATTCTTCTATAATTGTATCATAACAATTGTTTTGGGGTTTTGTGGTTCAGTTATGTCTCAGTGAAAGTTGATTTTATCAAAATCCTTCCCAGTTTGACATCTTAAATGCTTGAAACACAAAAAATTGTAACTAAAATTTGTACTTTCTACCATGTCATTTGGAATTCTTTAGTCACATTGATATTGAGATAATCCTGCGATAATTATTGTAGTATTTATGAAGTAATTATTGCCTAAACACATTGAATATGTGTTGCTATAATGGCACACTGATGCTGCGTGAAGTGGAGTAAGAGTAAAGTACAGATTAAATTTTACGTGACCGTTTCATTTACACATTTTTTTTTTTCATGTGTTATGTTAAAACTGCAGTTTGTGTGTTTGTGTGGAAACAAAATCCTAGTTCCATCCATCCAGCTTATCTTTGTACATCATTTCACACGATCTGGAAAGAACATAGTGTGTCTGGATTCACTGGAGGTCTGCCAGCGCTCTTATTTCGATACTACGACGCAGTGGGTGTGGTCACTTATGACTTTGTGTGCTTACAAAGAGGAAACACCCCAAAAACGGAACACTTGTTCAAGAAACTCTCGATAAACCTGTTCTTGTTGTTCCTCAATGCGAAAACCTCAAATACCTGAGCGGTGAGCGAGTTACCTGGCTGTCACTCGCCCACATGCACGTGCAGTCAAAGTGTCCTGTGCTGCTTATTTATTTTAAAGCTGTCGTGCGTAGTTTCTGCCGCCGCCGTGAGGAATTCTAAGTAATGACAACAACACTGTCGACGCGTCCGCATGATTCTTGTCTTCACTCGAGTTTCTGGGCGCGAAAGTCGCCAGACGACACAATCTTCTGAATATAGTCATGCTGAGAAATCCAGAGAGAGTTGTGTGGAGCTGAGAGTCTTAATTAGCTTTGGAGCAACTCATTTGGCTTTAATGTAACGGACGTTCATTAATATCAGAAGGTTACCCACTAAAACTTTTAGACGCCAGTAAAATAAAGCGTCTCCCAGGGGATGTGCTCATATGAGAATTGGAGTATTGAGTACTTATCTTGGTCTGAATTAACTGTTGATATACTGAGATAATATGTAAAAAGTCAACAAAAACGGGATTAAAACATTCTTTAATGACTGTAAATATATAACAACAAAAAAAACTTTGAACTGGTAAATGGATATTTGAAACAATCTGCATTTTTCAATAGTATTTTTCTGGTGTTGAAACATTGCTTTTTAAAAGCATACGCTTGCGCTTTTTAAAGATTATTTTTACACAGTGATAGTGGATAGACAGGAAAGGGGGAGAGAGATGGGGGACGACACGCAGCAAAGGGCAGCAGGTCGGATTCCAACCTGCGCCGCTGCAGGACTCGGCCTACATGGGGCGAACGCTCTTACTGGGTGAACTAGAGGCCGCCCCACCCTTACCGCTTTTTCATTTGTTCTCGCAACTGTAATAAAGTAAAACACAGTGTTTCCCAAGCATAGAATATATTAAGTTGGCCAAGTAGATTTGCCCCACCCAAAGGCTTGTTTATGTTCTTGTATTTCTTGTTCCCTCCTTTCAAAGGTCTGCCTAGAAATGCAGTTAAAACTGTGAACGGTTTGCCAAAGTGGTGCATTTACTGTATGTGCTGTCAGCTACAAGTACACAAACTTCTTATGTAGTCTTCCTTTACCTCAGTGGTTAAAGCTACTGTTGGTAACTTTTTATAAAAAAAAAAAAATAATAACGTTTTGTCATATTTGCTCAAACTGTCACTATATCCTGACAGCCTTAAATGGCCCCTGAGTATTTGTCTGATATTTTAACTTTACGGGAGCACAACCGGTCATTGCGGTCTTCAAATCAGCGGGTTTTAGAAGTGCCACGGTCACGGTATAAACGGTGGGGTGATCAGGCTTTTGCATTTGCTGCTCCGAGCCCCCCCCCCCCCCCCTGATATTCACACTATAACAGATGTAGCTCTTTTTAGGTCCAAGCTCAAAACTCATGTGTTTAGATTGGCTTTTAATACGTAACAGTGGTGTGACAATTTCTTTCTTCTGTTTCTTTGTAACCTTTTCTGATTTTACTGTTTTCTATGTTTCATTCTTGTTATTGTATGATATGTTGTTTTATTCGTGGTTTCTGATGTTAAGCACTTTGGATACCTGCTGGTTGCTGTAAAGTGCTATATGTTGCGGTTGTGTACTCCTCGTGCGTTGTGTAATGATGAACGTAAGACACCTTGGCTCCAACTAGCCGTTTATTTCCTGATGAGCAACACAACATAACAGTCAACTCCACAGCTCAGCCAGTCACCCGAAATGCATGGAGACACCACATGCAGACTGTCAAGAATGTTTTGTTTTTTTAACACAATGATTATATTACACAAAATGTACCTGATGAGCAACACAGCATAACAGTTAACTCCACAGCTCCGCCAGTCACCCGAAATGCTAAAACAAATGAGAACGTAGTAATTTTAAGCTAGAATTAAGCTAGCAAAAACGTTATATATTAACAAATGAAGAGGGAAAACACCATTTAAAACAATGAAAGAAGCAAAATAAACATACTGCATTTATGCATTTATATATATATATATATATATATATATATATATATATTGGAGCTAATGTTAATGCAGCTTACCATGGAGACACCACATGCAGACTGTAAAGAATTTTGGGGTTCACCGCTCAAGTCTGCAGGGGCGCAGCAGAGTCCGCCCCAAATACACACAACCAGGTCTCCATGACAACCACTTTTACCTCTACGATAAATCTCTGGACTTTAACCAAAGATAGAAAGCAGTATAAAACGAGAAAGTTAACATTATAAAAATACGTTGATGACTAATAATAAATCATATAAAATTAATATTGACAAGTGAAATCATTAACTCCGCTACATATATAAATACATTTTGATTGATTGATTGATTGATTGATTGAGTCCTACATGAATCAGATAATCTCTGAAAAAACAATCCTGTTCCTCTGCCGCCTCCTAGAGCTCCTAATGGCATAAGGAAAACAACCAATCAGAGCCGAGGAGTCTCTAACGCAGTGCCAATCACTGCTCGTGAACTGCGGTCAAATATGAATTCAGATTCTGTTACTGCATTGCCTATTGCTCGCCTCAAATGTCTTCAGAAACATGTACGAGTTACTGTTTAGCTGTAAAATAAGAAAACTAGCTCCAGTCAGTAGGCCGGTGGCCGGTTCGTGGCTTTCGCTTGACTTGGTTACATTTTCTAATTGAAAAAGGTGAAACTATTGTACGATCAGAGCTGTTTGATTCTCCCTGTTCATCTGTCCCATTGATGTTCCTGCTGCTTTGTTTTATAAGCTTTAACATGTTAGAAACATACAGTATCTCAGAAGCTGCACTGTACAGTATGTCATACGTGTAAAGAACTGCTGTAACTATTTATTGAACATTTTATTTTCTTCTGTAGGTTTAGTCAAAGGGGATTTTGCAATGCCACAGTGACAAAGACACAAGGATCATGGTACGAACATCCATATATTGTTTTAATTCTGTGTTTAAATTAAACATTCTATAATAGTTAAATATCTGATGTATGTTGCTTCTCAAATCTTATGCTGTTGAGGCGTGCTTCTGTTTTAAACGCTTTATGAAATGTCTTTGTTTGCAGCTGTCACACCGCAGGGGAAGGAGTCTCTCCGATTCCCTGATCCTGGAGCAATCGGATGAGGGAGGACTGGTCGTTTCCAGTATCGACAACAATTCCTCAGCCAATCAGGGACTGAGAGAAGGTATGATCCTTTAGGTCGCTGCTAAGGCTTTTTTCCTCTGTATTGCTTTTAAATGTTTTCCATCTTGCCTTTAAGAGTTTAAACAGTTGTTCCCTACAAATTCAAGGAAATGAATGTACATTTGACTCATATCAAAGGTTGTGTTAACCCTTAATGCTTTAGACTAAGTGAGCAGGAGATAATTAGATGTGCAGTTTTTGTTGAGTCCAGCACTTCAATTATTTTCGTATTGAGCCGTATGGTGTTTTTTTTGGGCTATAGTTTAGTTTATAGGTTTTTTGATTGACAGTTACTATTGCATTAAAGGTGCTTTAAGTAGGATTGTGAAGATCCAGGACTTCGACAACTTCTCAGTCCTCCCCTCTGTCCACTAAAGCCCAAAACGGTCTCCTAAGCCCCTCCCCCCACAAGGGAGAATGTATACGTGTGCATGAGCAGTGATTGACACGCAGTTAGACATCCCCCCTGGCCCTCATTGGTGCATCTGAACAGGGAGTGGTGGATTTTTGCAAATCACACTCCAGGCTGTAGGTGGAGCCAGAGGAATGACCTGCTTCATGTAGTTCTACTGGAACATAGGGTCAGTTTCAGCAGATATGACAGAAAGTTAGTTTTATAAGTCTTACCTACTGCACCTTTAACTTGAAAAGTTTTCTCTAATATTTCTGCTCCTTCATTTATGTAAATGAAGTGTACAGAATTATAGAAACACCTTTCAATATTCAGCCCACTTGTAATGGATTGCATATTTTTCTGCTCAATCAGTGTAAATGTATGTAAAATGAACTGTGGTCGAAAAACAGCATAGCAGTTCTTTTCAAAAGATTTGCTGATTAATCAAAATGTAAAGATTATTTGAGACAAAACCAAATTTCCATTGCCCTGATATTGAAAGTGCCAGGTTTAGGGTTTTGAGTCTTAGTTTACCCTTTCATACATTATGATTTGCACCCATGATAGATTGTTAAATGGATTATTCAGCCTTTAATGTTCTGGAGCAAGCTACTGTTTTATGCACACACTTGATTCTTCTTTTTCAGGGGATGAACTTTTGGGGGCAACAATCAACTTTGATCAACTTTCAAAATCCGAGGTGTTGAAAGTACTGAAGATGATGGAGCCGTTTGATGGCAACGTCCATGTTCTCACCAGGAACAACCTGAGCAAGAGTCTTGGAAATTTGGACCAGTGTACCAAGAGTCCTGAGACGGTAGGTGGAGTAAATGAATTATCAAGGAATTAATGAATTAGTTAATTAATCATTTCCTTGTACCTTCATGCAGCAGTGGTCCACGTCACACCTCACAGTTGTTGAAATGTTCTGATGTTCTGCTCAAGGTTTTAATACAGGTTACACCAAAACAAAAGTTCTTGCTTTGTTTTGTGTAATTTAAAGGGCATTAATTATTAAATGTTTAACTAAGAGCTATTTTTTGTGCCGCAATTTGCATTACATTGAATCATGGAAACAATGCTAAAATTGATCTCCACCCCACAACAGAATAGTTACCTTAATGGAAATATTATAGTTACATTCAAATAACTAAGTTGTGGTTTATAATTCTAGATGCTGAACGATTCCTACAGCAAACTCTACAATGCCAAAATCAAGAAGTTTATGAAAGATGACTTGCACGGTGCCATGGAGGGCTCTGTGAACAAGGAGGTTACTCCCAAGTCAACTGTACCAGGCTCATCAAAGGTCAACCTGCCTCGCTTTGGAGTTGACTTTGGACTTATGAAAAAGAAGACTCTGGCAACAGACGTTGATGGCGGAGAATTATCATATGACAGCAATCTGAACCTTCCACCTATGGGTCTTGGGTTGAATAGGACTGCTCTAAGTGGAGCTCAGGTACCAGGACTGAAAGTGAATGCTAGGAGTCCACAATTTAATGCTCCAGACTTCCATCTGTCCAAAACATTACCAGAGGGTCCAAACGCTACAGCTGGTATACGACTGCCAAACACTGATAGTCCGTCACTTGACTTGACAATGCCATATCTTGAAAGAACTCAAATTGGGCTGGAAAGCAATGGAACTTTTAGAGCTCCAGAAATGGGTATGGACTTAAAAGGTTCAGGTGTTACTACCCCTAACATGGGGATAAACCTTAAGGGGGGAAATATCACTGGTCCAGAAGGTGAGGTCCAGACCCCAGATGTAGGAACCCCAGATGTTCCCTCAGGTAAACTCGGTCTCAAGTATTCCAAGAGACTGAAAAACCCACATCTAAATGTGGACAATCCTACCGGTTATGTAGAGTCACCCAAGCTCAAGCTGTCTGGAGGATCTCCTGACTTGGACCTAGAAATGCCAGGTGTTGATGTATCACAGCTTGATATACATAGGCCGGACATTGACATGCCTTCAGGGAAAGTCAAAGTGCCATTTAAGAAACCAAAGATTGATCTTAAATCTCCGGATTTAAATCTGGATGAATTCAAAGTACCAGCAATAAGGAAACCAAATATTGACTTGAATGCTCCTGACATGCATATTGATGCTCCCTCAGGCAAATTGAAAATGCCTAAATTCAATCTTTCAGGTACATTACCAAAGGGACCAAATATGGACATAAACACAAATCTGAATTCACCAGATCTGAGTCTGAAGGCTCCAAAGATAAAGGGTGGATTTGATGCCCCTGATTTGGACTTACCCAACATGAACCTTAAAGCTCCCAAATTAGATGTTAACACTCCAGATGTCAACATTGGTTCACCCGAAGCAAAATTTAAAATGCCCAAAATGAAAATGCCTAAATTTGGCATCCCAAGTCTAAAAGGACCTGAGATTGATGGACATTTGGATAGGCCTGATGTTGATGTAAATGTACCCAATGTCAACCTCAAAGGTCCTAAAGCAGATGTCGGAATGCCAGATTTGGATATTTCTGGTCCATCAGGAAAATTCAAAAAGCCACATTTTAACATGCCTGACTTTGGGTTTTCTGGTCCAAAGTTAAATGGTCCTAACCTGGACCTCAAAACACCTGATCTAGATGTATCTGGTCCCAATCTTAGTGGTGGTTTAAATGCACCAGACATAAACATGCCCAAGGTTGATCTCAAAAGCTCCAAACTAGACCTTAATACCCCAAAGCTCAACTTAGACATGCCATCAGGTAAACTGAAAATGCCAGAGCTCCATGCTCCAGACTGGGATGTTAATGCTCCCTCAGGCAAATTGAAAATGCCAAAATTAAACCTTTCAGGCACATTGCCAAAGGGACCAAATATGGACATGGATTCACCAGATCTAAGTCTGAAAGCTCCAAAGATAAAGGGTGGAATTGATGCCCCTGATTTGGACTTACCCAACATGAACCTTAAATCGCCCAGGTTAGATGTGAACACTCCAGATGTCAACATTGGTTCACCCAAAGGAAAATTCAAAAAGCCCAAATTCAAAATGCCTAAATTTAGCATCCCAAGACGAAAAGGACCTCAGATTGACGGAAACTTGGATGGCCCTGATGTTGATGTAAATGTACCCAATGTCAACCTCAAAGGTCCTAAAGCAGATGTCGGAGTGCCAGATTTGGATATTTCAGGTCCATCGGGAAAATTCAAAAAGCCACATTTTAACATGCCGGACTTTAGGTTTTCTGGTCCAAAGTTAAATAGTCCTAACCTGGACCTCAAAACACCTGATCTAGATGTATCTGGTCCCAATCTTAGTGGTGGTTTAAATGCACCAGACATAAACATGCCCAAGGTTGATCTCAAAAGCCCAAAACTAGACCTTAATACCCCAAAGCTCAACTTAGACATGCCATCAGGTAAACTGAAAATGCCAGAGCTCCATTCTCCAGACTGGGATGTTAATGCTCCCTCAGGCAAATTGAAAATGCCAAAATTAAACCTTTCAGGCAAGGGACCAAATATGGACATGGATTCACCAGATCTGAGTCTGAAAGCTCCAAAGATAAAGGGTGGATTTGATGCCCCTGATTTGGACTTACCCAACATGAACCTTAAATCGCCCAGGTTAGATGTGAACACGCCAGATGTCAACATTGGTTCACCCAAAGCTAAATTTAAAATGCCCAAAATGAAAATGCCTAAATTTGGCGTCCCAAGCCTAAAAGGACCTGAGATTGACGGAAACTTGGATGGCCCTGATGTTGATGTAAATGTACCCAATGTCAACCTCAAAGGTCCTAAAGCAGATGTCGGAATGCCAGATTTGGATATTTCTGGTCCATCGGGAAAATTCAAAAAGCCACATTTTAACATGCCTAACTTTGGGTTTTCTGGTCCAAAGTTGAATGGTCCTAACCTGGACCTCAAAACACCTGATCTAGATGTATCTGGTCCCAATCTTAGTGGTGGTTTAAATGCACCAGAAATAAACATGCCCAAGGTTGATCTCAAAAGCCCCAAACTAGACCTTAATACCCCAAAGCTCAACTTAGACATGCCATCAGGTAAACTGAAAATGCCAGAGCTCCATTCTCCAGACTGGGATGTTAATGCTCCCTCAGGCAAATTGAAAATGCCAAAATTAAACCTTTCAGGCACATTGCCAAAGGGACCAAATATGGACATGGATTCACCAGATCTGAGTCTGAAAGCTCCAAAGATAAAGGGTGGATTTGATGCCCCTGATTTGGACTTACCCAACATGAACCTTAAAGCTCCCAAGTTAGATGTGAACACTCCAGATGTTAACATTGGTTCACCCAAAGCTAAATTTAAAATGCCCAAAATGAAAATGCCTAAATTTGGTGTTCCAAGCCTAAAAGGACCTGAGATTGACGGAAACTTCGATGGCCCTGATGTTGATGTAAATGTACCCAATGTCAACCTCAAAGGTCCTAAAGCAGATGTCGGAATGCCAGATTTGGATATTTCTGGTCCATCGGGAAAATTCAAAAAGCCACATTTTAACATGCCTGACTTTGGGTTTTCTGGTCCAAAGTTAAAGGGTCCTAACCTGGACCTCAAAACACCTGATCTAGATGTATCTGGTCCCAATCTCAGTGGTGGTTTAAATGCACCAGACATAAACATGCCCAAGGTTGATATCAAAAGCCCCAAACTAGACCTTAATACCCCAAAGCTCAACTTAGACATGCCATCAGGTAAACTGAAAATGCCAGAGCTCCATGCTCCAGACTGGGATGTTAATGCTCCCTCAGGCAAATTGAAAATGCCAAAATTAAACCTTTCAGGCAAGGGACCAAATATGGACATAGATTCACCAGATCTGAGTCTGAAAGCTCCAAAGATAAAGGGTGGATTTGATGCCCCTGATTTGGACTTACCCAACATGAACCTTAAAGCTCCCAAGTTAGATGTGAACACTCCAGATCTTAACATTGGTTCACCCAAAGCTAAATTTAAAATGCCCAAAATGAAAATGCCTAAATTTGGCGTTCCAAGCCTAAAAGGACCTGAGATTGACGGAAACTTGGATGGCCCTGATGTTGATGTAAATGTACCCAATGTCAACCTCAAAGGTCCTAAAGCAGATGTCGGAATGCCAGATTTGGATATTTCTGGTCCATCGGGAAAATTCAAAAAGCCACATTTTAACATGCCTGACTTTGGGTTTTCTGGTCCAAAGTTAAATGGTCCTAACCTGGACCTCAAAACACCTGATCTAGATGTATCTGGTCCCAATCTCAGTGGTGGTTTAAATGCACCAGACATAAACATGCCCAAGGTTGATCTCAAAAGCCCCAAACTAGATCTTAATACCCCAAAGCTCAACTTAGACATGCCATCAGGTAAACTGAAAATGCCAGAGCTCCATGCTCCAGACTGGGATGTTAATGCTCCCTCAGGCAAATTGAAAATGCCAAAATTAAACTTTTCAGGCAAGGGACCAAATATGGACATGGATTCACCAGATCTGAGTCTGAAAGCTCCAAAGATAAAGGGTGGATTTGATGCCCCTGATTTGGACTTACCCAACATGAACCTTAAAGCTCCCAAGTTAGATGTGAAAACTCCAGATGTCAACATTGGTTCACCCAAAGCTAAATTTAAAATGCCCAAAATGAAAATGCCTAAATTTAGCGTCCCAAGCCTAAAAGGACCTCAGATTGATGGACATTTGGATAGGCCTGATGTTGATGTAAATGTACCCAATGTCAACCTCAAAGGTCCTAAAGCAGATGTCGGAATACCAGATTTGAATATTTCAGGTCCATCGGGAAAATTCAAAAAGCCACATTTTAACATGCCTGACTTTGGGTTTTCTGGTCCAAAGTTAAATGGTCCTAACCTGGACCTCAAAACACCTGATCTAGATGTATCTGGTCCCAATCTTAGTGGTGGTTTAAATGCACCAGACATAAACATGCCCAAGGTTGATCTCAAAAGCCCCAAACTAGACCTTAATACCCCAAAGCTCAACTTAGACATGCCATCAGGTAAACTGAAAATGCCAGAGCTCCATGCTCCAGACTGGGATGTTAATGCTCCCTCAGGCAAATTGAAAATGCCAAAATTAAACCTTTCAGGCAAGGGACCAAATATGGACATGGATTCACCAGATCTGAGTCTGAAAGCTCCAAAGATAAAGGGTGGATTTGATGCCCCTGATTTGAACTTACCCAACATGAACCTTAAAGCTCCCAAGTTAGATGTGAACACTCCAGATCTTAACATTGGTTCACCCAAAGCTAAATTTAAAATGCCCAAAATGAAAATGCCTAAATTTAGTGTCCCAAGCCTAAAAGGACCTGAGATTGACGGAAACTTGGATGGCCCTGATGTTGATGTAAATGTACCCAATGTCAACCTCAAAGGTCCTAAAGCAGATGTCGGAATGCCAGATTTGGATATTTCAGGTCCATCTGGAAAATTCAAAAAGCCACATTTTAACATGCCTGACTTTGGGTTTTCTGGTCCAAAGTTAAATGGTCCTAACCTGGACCTCAAAACACCTGATCTAGATGTATCTGGTCCCAATCTTAGTGGTGGTTTAAATGCACCAGACATAAACATGCCCAAGGTTGATCTCAAAAGCCCCAAACTAGACCTTAATACCCCAAAGCTCAACTTAGACATGCCATCAGGTAAACTGAAAATGCCAGAGCTCCATTCTCCAGACTGGGATGTTAATGCTCCCTCAGGCAAATTGAAAATGCCAAAATTAAACCTTTCAGGCAAGGGACCAAATATGGACATGGATTCACCAGATCTGAGTCTGAAAGCTCCAAAGATAAAGGGTGGATTTGATGCCCCTGACTTGGACTTACCCAACATGAACCTTAAATCGCCCAAGTTAGATGTGAACACTCCAGATGTCAACATTGATTCACCCAAAGCTAAATTTAAAATGCCCAAATTTAAAATGCCTAAATTTAGCGTCCCAAGACTAAAAGGACCTGAGATTGATGGGAACTTTGATAGCCCAGACATTGACATGAATTCACCCAACATCAACCTCAAAGGGCCGAAAGGTGTTGATTTTGGCAGCCCATCGGGAAAGATTAAAAAGCCACATTTGAAAATGCCCGATGTGGGGTTTTCCGGTCCAAAGTTAGATGGCCCAAACTATGACTTCAATTCTGACCTAAAAACTCCAGATTTTAATGTCAAAACTCCAAAATTGAAAGGTGGAATTGATGCTCCCAAAATGGACCTTAAAATGCCAAGTTTAAGTACACCAGACCTCAGTCTCGCTGGACCTAAGGCAAAAATACCAGACATGAATCTTTCAGGACCTAAACTGAAAGGCCCTGGTATGAGTATGCCAGACATAGATTTGCCTGATGCCAGTTTCAAAGGTCCAAAGCTAGACCTCAACGCAAAAAGTCCAGATCTAGGAATAAATGGTAACATAGGACGACCTGACATGAACTTCACTGGCCCTAATGTCAAAGGAGGAATAAGAGGCCCAGAGGTTGGCATAAATGTTCCCTCAGGAAACATCCATGGTCCTCAGACTGATTTTGATTTGGCAGACAGGAAATTCAATGTCCCTTCTTTCAAGCTGCCTCAGTTGGGAGACCCAGATCTAAACAGGGCAGGGTATGATATTGACTTTGATACATCTCTGAGACCAACAAATCTGGATTTTTGTCCTCCAAATGCAAAACTGAATATAAAACAACCACAGTTGGAGGGTGATTTTACAGGTCCAAATGTTAGTGCTCCAAAAATGCCGAAAGTGGCAATGCAGAGCCCACAGCTGCATCTTAAATCTCCAGATCTTAACATTGATGATCCTTCACTAAATTTCAGAGTACCTTCTTATGCAAATCGCAGATCAGATATCCCAGGGGTAAACATGAGAATGCCTGTCATGGACATAGATGGAGATGTTAGACTTCATCACACTGATGGACAGTCATCTAGGACCAAAGTAAGGTCCAGCTACCCTCAGGTGGATGCTGATTTGGGCCACAACATTCATTACGACCATTCAGATCTCAACATTGATGATTTCACAGAAAAGGAGCATGTGCCTAAAGCCAGAGGTATAAAACTGGGCTTCCAGGCACCACATAACTATGGACAGGTGATCTCCCCGTCGGGTGTTAATATTGACACGAGGGACCCCACACACACCAGAACAATACTTCCTGGTGATGTGGATATGTATTCAAGGCACCACAGAACGATGCAGCAGGAATCTAAAGCACGTTTGCCACAAAATCCAAGAACAAGAGTCCCTGACAGTTCAGATGGATACTATGTCACTGTTTTTCCCGACCAAGCACAAGATCAAAGAATGCCAAACCGCAAATATAACACAATTGGGGGGGCTAGTTTTCGTACAGGAAATATGGACCTTGAAGTTCCAAGTGAAAAGGACCTAAAAGGGGGGTCAACTTTCTTTTTCTCAAACCTCATGTAGGTTTTCAAACCACTAATGTGTCCATAAGCGATACAAAATGTCTCTTTTAGTGTGTTTTTTATATTGGGTTTATGTAAGATGTTGTCTGTTTATTGTATAATTTATGCATTTTTGAAATGTGTTACTTCCTCATTTAGGTTTTTTGTATATAAAGCCAATCTTGTTGCTTTGTAATACAGCATTCCTGCACTTGTTTTAAATTACATTTTGTAATTTGTACTATGTACTATATAATAGGCTACTTGTTTGAAAAGTAGGTATTCTTTCTATGTACATTTAAGTTAGGTTATGGCACCCAACATCTCAAAAATTTATAATTTCCTCTGATGTTGAAACTCAAGGAGGAAATTGGGGGATTTTTTGGGTACTATTACAAGGTCAACGCATGAACGTTTTTTTTTTGTTTTATATTATCAACTAAATGTTAAAATACCCAAAGTTTTGCATATGTTTACATTGTATTATTATATGTCTATACTTTTGAAACACCCACTTTATTTTATATTCATTGGGGATGTATATAGTTGAGTTTATATAATTTTTATAAACATTTTTGCTTCAACAGAGTTTTTGTTTCAACAATTTTGCGCAATAATATAATACATTTTCATGGAATTATTTAAGATTACTTTATATACTTAACTATAAAAAAAAAAGCTGACCAATTTTAAAGGTGACCATTAAGCTATTAAAATATGTTTGGGTGCACCATATATAATTTTGTTATTGTACTGTACGGAAAAATAAACACAAGAAAATATGTACAGTATTTGTTTCCTGGTTCATATTCTGCTGCTTTATTGAAAGGAAAATAATGTACAAGATGTTTTAGGTATACATTTAATTAAAGTATTTCCTTAGTAAGATAAGATACAAAAAACTGACCCATTTCACACTTTTTTGTGTAGCCAGTTTTAGCTGGAAACTGCTTAAAAATGACTTAAAAGATTGACAAAAATTAATTGCCCACCATTTTGTCAAACGACTAATCAATTAATTGACTAATTGTTTCAGCTGTATTCATACTGTATAAACTGTTGGGTAGTTTAATTTATAACAAAACATTTTATAAGCTCCTTATGTGTTTTGTTTTCAATTTGTAAAGTAACTAGTAACTAAATCTGTCAGATAAATGTAGTGAAGTAAAAAGAACAATATTTCCCTCTGAATTGTAGTAGATTAGAAATAGAAAGTAGCAAGAAAGGTACCTCAAATTTGTACTTAAGTATACAGTACTTGAGTACATTCAGTGGTGGAAGTACTATTCAGATCTTTTACTTGAGTAAAAGTAGCAGTATTACAGTGTAGAAATACTCGATTACAAGTAAAAGTCCTGCATTCAAATGGTTACATAAGTAAAGTGCAAAAGTATAAGCATCAAAATAAGTACAAAAAGTAAAAGTACTCTAGTCTGTATTTTGTGTCTTACCATTTCTTTTTTTTTTTTAAACCTACCTCTTATATATATTTATAAAGGGACATTTAGAGGCTCTTTCATATTTATTTATTCACCTGTTTTACACTTGCTGATGTTTTGCACTTATAAGACTGCATCCCATTTCGTTGTACTTGTACAATGACAATAAAGACTATTCATTCTAAAATTTCCCTCAGGATGATCTATCTCTCTATCTAGCTCTCTATCTCTCTATCTATCTATCTATCTATCTATCTATCTATCTATATATCCATCCCTCCCTCCCTCCCTCCCTCTCTCTCTCTCTCTCTCTCTCTCTCTCTCTCTATCTATCTATCCCTCCCTCTCTCTATCCATCCATCCCTCCCTCTCTCTCTCTCTCTATCTATCCATCATCCATCCATCCCTCCCTCTCTCTCTCTCTCTCTCTCTCTCTCCATCCATCCATCCATCCATCCATCCATCCATCCATCTCTCTCTCTCTCTCTCTCTCTCTATCTATCTATCTATCTATCCATCCCTCTCTCTCTCTCCCTCTCTCTCTCTCTCTCTATCTATCCATCATCCATCCCTCCCTCTCTCTCTCTCTCTCTCTATCCATCCATCCATCCATCCATCCATCCATCTCTCTCTCTCTCTCTCTCTATCCATCCATCCCTCTCTCTCTCTCCCTCTCTCTCTCTCTCTATCTATCCATCATCCATCCATCCATCCCTCCCTCTCTCTCTCTCTATCTATCCATCATCCATCCATCCCTCCCTCTCTCTCTCTATCTCTATCTATCTATCCATCATCCATCCATCCATCCCTTTCCCTCTCTCCCTCTCTCTCTCCCTCTCTCTCTCTATCTATCTATTCTATGCATCTGGTAAAAGGGGAGTTAAATGAATTACTTTAAACTGTTGGGTAGCGTAATAATACGTCATGATTTATTAGTTGATTCATATTTTGTATTAATAATATAAATCTGAAAATAACTAAAGGTATCAGATGAATGTAGTACAAAGTACAATATTTCTCTTTGAGATGTAATGGAGTAGAAGTATAAATGGCATAAAATGGAAATACTCAAGTAAAGTAACTCAAATTCGTACTTAAGTAAATGTACGTAGTTATTTCCACTACTAACAGTATATATTTAAATGAACATGTAGACATGTGAGTGTTGTAATAAGATAGACTTGCGTATGTATCCTTCAAGACACATTTTAAACATTTCTGTAAACCCTCCCGTTGTCCTCGGGTCAAATTTGACCCATTTTCAAAAAGTCTTTATATCAGAACATTCAGGTTTCTTTCAACCAAATTGTCAAAATGAATAACGTGGATGGTTCCTTACAACGCTTTTTCACAAGTAACATCAATGATCAGTTCACTACTTTCATTGAATTTGGGGGTTATGTTCAATTTTATAGCATTTGAAGAAAAATGTATAAAAGAACGTTGAAAAATGTGACAAACATGTTGGCAAAAGCATACGGAAGCCGAGAACGGCCATGGATTATTTTTTTTTTAATCTTGTGATAACGACTTATTAATTTGTTATCTCGATATAACAAAGTTTGTTTTCTCCCACTAAGACACCCTTCCATTTAACCCGGGGAATGGGGCTCCATAAGCGGATAGAGGGCTGCCGTTTCTCCCTCCTCTTTATTAATTATTCATTAATAAGTCGTTATCACGAGATAGATTATGAAAAAACATCCATTAAAAAAACTAAAAGTTCAAAAAAATTCAAAAAAATAAATAAATCAATGGCCGTTCTGGGCTTCCGTAAAAAGCTTTAAAAAAAACGTGAAAACAAATTCCAAGTCCAAAAAAAAGCACATAAAAAATAAACAAAAACATCGGAAAAAGTGACCAAAAACTTGGATGAAAGTGACAAAAACGTCAAAAAAAAGTGACAAACATTGGGAAGGAGGCCAAAACGTAAAAAAAAAAAAAAGTTTGAATTTGAAATTCTGACCCAGAAAAACAAAAAGTTGCATGGTCGACAGTAGGACAACACGAGGGTTAAACCCAAGGGGCCAGGCTTCTCTCCTCAGAGCGAAGCCGCGATGGCGCCATTTTATGCTAACCCCTATCCATCACCCCCCGTTAGCATCCCATTGACTGCCATTCATTTTGGCGTCACTTTGACAGCCAATAACTTTACATCTGAAGCGTTTAAAGACTTAATTTGTCCATTGTTTATTTCTAAAGAAACACGACAATGTATAAAAGGCTCCATTACCTTGTACCTCACGTTATGGCTCCGTAGCAGACGTTTTTATAAAAATAGGCTAACGATTGTGTCATAACCACGCGACTTATGCTGCGTTCCAGGCAACCCGTAACTCGTGTTTTCACAACCTTCTACCCGTGAAAGTGCACTGGAACGGCCGTCCAACCCGTAATTTACTACCCGTGAACTCGTACCTGATCGTTGTACTCCCAGTTACAGTTTTTGACGTCACACACACATAAACAACAATGGCGACCCCCTGTTGATGCTGTACAGACGCCGGTGAAATAGAAATAAATAGACATGAATAGACAACGTAAAGTAATTCCGCACATTGTAATCAAAACAATACACACACAATTGTGTACTACTACAGGTTATGTTTATTAAAAAGCCCAATATATGTCGCTGACTAGAAATCGCTAGTAGCCTATCAGCTAGCACTAGCTAACGTCAACGTTAGGTAGCCGCTAGCTAACGTCAGCGTAGCCACTAGCTAACGTCAACGTCAGCGTAGCCCAACCTGAACCCTGGAACGCTACCAAGTCGTGAGTCGTGGCTTGAAGTCGTAACTTACGGGCTAAAAATTGTTTCTGGAACGCAGCATTACTGTCTCATAGTAGAGGAATTACCGTACAGTACAGGAGAAGCTCGCAGGCAGTTTTGACTTACATTAGCTGTTTAGTTTAATTACTAATGTTAACTAGCATTTTAGTTAGCAATAATTAGCCTGTGCCTATGTTATCTCCTTACATATACCTACGCTCTCCGTCTCTGATAGATTGGGAATGATTGAGATTTCTCTTGGCACAGCTACCAGAAGACTTACAACGTTCAGACACGTTGCTCACGTCACATCTACGGCGGGAAGCTCAGTTTGCGGCTGCGCAGTAACGCTCAGTAACGCTTTCCCATCACCGGAAAAGTGCTTCTTTTTTTTTTTAAGATTAATTTTTGGGCTTTTCCGCCTTTATTTGATAGGACAGCTAAGTGAGAAAGGGGGGAGAGAGAGAGAGGGGAAGACATGCAGGAAATCATCACGAGTTGGAATCGAACCCTGGTAACCTCTCAGTATATGTGCGCCTACTTTACCACTGAACCAACCCGGCCACGGAAAAGTGCTTCTAATAGACTTCACTTGTCTCCGTCAAAAACAGCGGAGTCACTGGGTCCATTTTATATAGGCTACTGTCTTTGGTAAATCTTGTTGGAGGTTTCTAAAGCACTTCCTCCTCCCACCGCCAGGCGTCACAACCACAACCAGGTCACAACCAACTGGTCCCGCTGCACGTCATCAACACGCGCCAACACACGACCACGGGAAAAGCCACCACGACCTTCCATGCTGCAAGGAGTCGAGTCCGTTTATAATGTGTATTTTAAATGATTTAAGAGGAAATTAAGTGCGTGCGTGTGACTGTGGAAGACAACAGAAGCGAAATGTTCCGGTGTACTCTGCTGGTCTGCGGCCGAGGACTCGCTAAAAGGGTGAGTTAAAGGGGGAGTTAAAGGGGGAGTTAAACGTTGAACCTGCAGACTGGACATGGAAGGTGCCAGGATGTAATTTTAATATCAGCTGCACATATTAGTGGTGGAAGATGTATTCAGAACCCGTACTTAAGTAAAAGTAGTAATACCACGGTGTGAAAATACTCCACTATCAGCTAAATGTAACGTTACTTTATTGTGCAGTAAAACGCTCCCTGTCTGTGTTTTCCTGTTAATATCTGATGTTTCTGGATTAATATTCCTGCTGCGTTCATGTGCGTGTTGCATTTTACTACTGTAGATGTTTAAGGTTGTGCTAATTGTAACTCCTTTTATACATTTATACACTGCTCAGCATTAAGTGAATACACACATGCTGAAGTTGACTAAAAAGAGGAATAAAAAAAATCAGCTTTTGGAAATTCATCCTAATACCATAAAAAAAAATAGGAATAATCCAACCTTTAAGGAACCCGATTTTCTTTGTGAATGAATAATGTTTCGTAAATAAATAAATGTTCCTCTTAAAATACAGGAGGCATAAGTGAGTACACCCCTGTGTTAAATTCCCATAGAGGCAGCAGGCAGATTTTTATTATTAAAGGCCAGTTATTTCATGGATCCAGGAGACTATGCATCCTGATAAAGTTCCCTTGGCCCCCACATCATTACGTACCCTTCACCATACCTAGAGATTGGCATGGTTTTATGTCGGTTAGCCTAATAGCTGGTTTGATTTGCATTGAGAGATGATTTTTATGGAAAGTGCCTAGGGCTGGGCAATATATCGATATTATATTGATATCGTGATATGAGACTAGATATCGTCTTAGATTTTGGATATCGTAAATGGCTTTTCCTGGTTTTAAAGGCTGCATTACAGTAATTATGTCATTTTCTGTTACCAGACTGTTCTAGCTCTTCTATTATTTTCACCTTTACCCACCTAGTCATTATATCTACATTACTGATGATTATTTATCTTAAATCTCATTGTGAAGATATTTTGTGAAAGCACCAGTTATCAACCCTAGAATATCGCCACAATATCGACATCGAGATATTGGGACAAGAATATCGCGATATCTGATTTTTCTCCATATCGCCCAGCCCTAAAAGTACCCCATGCCAATCTCTAGGTATGGTGAAGGGTATGTGATGATGCCTCCTGTATTTTACGGAAGAACATGTATTTATTTACATTATTCATTCACAAAGAAAATTGGTGTCCATAAAGGTTGGATTTCTCCTATTTTTTAATTTTTTTTAATTAAGGCATTAAGATCAATTTCCAAAAGATGATTTTTTATTTTTTTTATTCCTTTTTAGTCAACTTTAGCATGTGTGTGTATTCACTCATGCTGAGCACTGTATACTGTTGGGTAGTTTAACCTACAGTAATGCATCATATTCTATAAGATCATCGTATGTTTGTTCAAGGTTCAAGAAGTCTTTATTATCCCCGAGGGGCAATTCATTGTGCAGCAAAAAGAATGCAACATATAGACTATACAGAAAACAAACCCAAAACAAATCTGTAGCGTCGCTGTCCCGTGAGAACTACGTATCTCTAAAAAGTTATCAAACTTTTTCACGGTGTCAGAAAAACAATCCCCGTTTTCAGCTTTGTGACGATGCTGAAAACGGTGAATCGAATCGTGAGTTGAGCGTATTCTTACAGTTCTAACTATTTGACAATGTATTTGTATCTTTGCTACTCATTTAGAAATGCGGTGCTGACAGACATGAAGTCTAATCACACTTAATACTGTAATTTAACCAGTAGGAATGTGAAATATTCGCAGGTATTGCAGTTCCCGTTGAACGTTACTATCAGCCTTTAACTTGCTGCTTCACTAACTCTGAGTTTCCTCCTCCTCCTCCTCCTCCTCAGTTTTCCTCTTCCTTCCCCGGAGAGAGCGCTCTGCCTCCCAACTTACTGCTGCCGACCAACCTGGTGGATCCTGCCAGATTAAGTGAGTCAAGACGTCTGTAACTGTAACTATTGTAGAAAAGGGTGCGTCCGAGTTTTACCCCGGCTCAAGAGTCCAGAGTCTTTCTGACCCCTTCGGTCAGCATCTCCAGCTTTTACCCTTTTTGTGTTCGTTTAAATGGCAGACCAGGAAATGAATAGTCAGGATTCGTTCAGTTAAATTATAAGATATCCTTAGTAAAATGATATTGCAAGCAGACAACATATGCATATGGTTCAGTAGCTCCTTCAAGACTTCTCTCACCCTCGTCACCAACAAAGTCTCTCCAGGTCTGACCCCGGACCTCGCCTTTCCCTTTAGTTTTATTCGTCTTCAGGTTCCTCCTTCCTTCCGTCATCGCGTCTGGGCCGCCACTCGTTTGGATATCACTCAGACTTTCTGTCTCGTGAAAGGACAGTGAAGCTGCGCGCTAGCCTTGGGATTGTTTTCATTCTCTTCTCCCCTCTGGTCTCTGAACATTAGATGCATTCTGTTCCAGATGTTTATCAAGTGTTTATCAAGTGTTTATCAAGTGTTTATCAGGAGCACTTTTGCTCCAGTAAATCTGAACACGTCTTATCTTACACCAGCCAGAGACAAAGAGACGGTGAGGCGATCCCAGCTACAGGGAATTATTATTCTTAATACCAAATCATTCTTACACCCTCATTTTCAGCGTGTAGCTTGCTAGCTTGAAGTTTGTTGTTGTTTCCCGTAGCGAAGGGATTTTGAGAACGGCAACACACAGAAGGCCAAAGCCTGATACCTGGTCCAAGTGATCCAGACTACCACGGGACAAATAAAACTCTCCCGACTCATCAAAAACACAGTTCCCACTAGCTGTAGCTGCGACAAACCACCGCTCACTAGAACGATTTCTCTAGTCAGGTATCTCATTTTAATAATATTGATAGTAGGGCTCGGAAATATATTGATATCGTGATTTGAGACTAGATATCGTCTTAGATTTTGGATGTCGTAATCACGATTGTAATACGATAATCCAAAAGTAGGGGCCTTGCTTACCCGTAATAGGGCGTAAGTGTTCTCTCTTCTTGGTTTTTAAAGTAATAAATAAATAAATAGAGATGTCATTTTCTGACTTTACGAGACTATTCTATCTTTCTATTATTTGCCTTTACCCACTTATTCATTATGTCCACGTTATTGATGACTGTTTATCTTAAATCTAATTGCGAGGATATTTTATTTGTCAACCCTAGAACATAATAATTACTATATAATAATAATAATAATAACTAATTTTGGTCAGAGGACCGAAGAGTCCGGCTAGGGAAATACGGCTTCAAAAGGTCTCGGTTATACTGTGGGGCCTGACCGTTTAAGGATTATTATTATTGATTGTCTGAAGACATCCATCACTTGCGTTGTGTTTCCTCCTGCAGGGCGTCCTCCTCCTCCTGCAGACTGCTCCCTGCCTCTCCTGAGGAAGTGCGATGCTGTCGTTCCAGCCCACCTGAGCCCCGTCCACACGTGGGTGGAGACTCTGGAGAGGCCGGACGGCGAGCCGCTGGGTTTGGCTCAGCTCCACCCGGATGTCTTCGCGGTGCATCCGAGGTAAAGATGAGTTCACGTTTATAAAGCCTTCACCTTTCCTAGCGCTGGGCGGTATGACCAAAAATTCATATCACGTTTCTTTTCTAAATTATGCCGGTTTTCCGGTTTTTAACGGGGTTTTTTTTCATGCATATTCAGATGTTCAATGCATTTTCTCCTCGTTGAGAGAGGAATTACTGCAGTAAATTGCCTTAATTGACTCATTCCTCACCGCTGTATTAAGCGGGACCGTGTCTTTAGCTCGGTGGTTGGTGATGGAGTTTGTAATCTGCTTTTTCTGTCATAGCGAGTCCCTCTAGCAAACGCGTCTTTAAGTGACATTTGGCTCGACTTTTCTTTAGCTTTCCCCGTGTTACCTGCTGATGTGGAGGGCGCTGAGCCTGCTGACTTTAATTTCATACATTCTTGATACTCCAAGACGTGTTTGCAGCTGAGGCGGTGGAGCAAATTGCTCGTGTTGCCGCCTTTCGCGACTATTTTAGCCCGACAGCACTTGCATAAAACGGTTGTTTGGTCAACGTCGGATTTTTGGAAACCAAAAAACCTCCAAACAACAGACCCGGCGGCTCCTTTTTTTGGCACAAGTTCGTTTCTACTACTTCTGCAGCATCCATCTTCCGTGTGACGTCCCTCTGGTGCGCTGCTGTTTACCGTCGCTGCTTAGAAGTGCAGCATTTTAAACCGGTTTTCGGTATGAACCGGTATACCGCCCAGCACTAACCTTTCCCCCTGGGACAGAGTTGTTAGTTATGCTCTTTATTAACTAACCGTGAACTTCCATCCTGCCTAACACCAACTCAAATCTTTAAATCCAGCCGCAAAAGAAAAGTCTGTGTGAGTCGTTTCTTCTCTCTCCTCTCAGGCTCGATATCCTCCACGAGGTCGAAACATGGCAGAGAAACTATAAAAGAATCGTAAGTTACAGATTCACCCATTTGTCGGTTGTCAGTTGTTGTTATTTATGTTTAGTGAGATGATGATTCCTGAGGCTTTTAAAAGCAAACTAAAGCCCTGCCCTTTTTAAAGTGTAACCCTCGCCAAAATTAGGGTATTTTTTGGGGAATGTACTACTTGTGAATACTTTCTTTTCTGAAAAGGGAACAAAACAACTACAGTTTCAGTGCTTGAGACTATGAGGTCGCCCCACCAAATTGTACACTGGACGTACAGAGATAAAAGACTTGCAACAAAAGATTTATCTAACAACTTTCAGAATGTTGTTGGGTTAAGACATTAGATTGGACGTGGCCATGAGATACTGTTTCACAGGGACACCTCATCTGAAGGCAAGTGCTTCGGTTAGGGAATCAGGTAGAAGACCTTCACGTTTACTATACTGATAATACGGCCGCAGCCGGAAAACGAGACCTACGAGAGTCGTTAAAAAAAACTTTCTTTTTTAGTAAACTCTGGGTCCACAAACAATGTTCTCAATGCTGAGTTAATGTGTAGAGCTCCTGGAGACACTCGGAGCAAAGTCTCATGTTGTGTCGAGTCTTCTTAGTGGTTAAAAATAGATATTTTGAGGCTATAGCATAAAAGTGCCCCTAGCTCTCCCATTCAAAAGGCCATTTGACCCAAAAACTAGAATACGGTAAATCTTAAAAGTGGTGATTCCGCCCTAAATATGCTTTTAAACTAAAGTTTGACTCACGTACATTCACACAAACACCCTAGGATGCATTTTGGCGAGAGTTACGCTTTAATTAAGCTTTATTTATTTAGTGATCTGTGCATTTTAGCCTGTTTTACGTCTTGGTGTATATTAGTATGTAACTATAGTTTTTATCTATTTCTAATCCTGCCACTGGTGTTTTCTCAATGCCTGTTATTTTTTTTAGTGAATGCTGTTATTGACTGTTTTTATTAATTATAAAGCAATTTATCACCTCGTGTGGATTATATGAAGCACTTACGATTGCGTTTTATATGTATGAAAAATGCTTTTGACGTTGGCTTCAAAACATACACGTATGTTCTGACCTGTGTTATTATTCATAGTTAAAAGTTTTCTTTTGCCGCACTTTACTGTTTGTTAAACAGTCCCTCCAGAAAAATGAGTTTTTTTGTGATTGTTGCGGCAAAAATCCTTGATTATGCGGCACGTTTTCTTAAAAAATGTGATGGAATATGCGGGATTTTTATGCGATGAAATTTTGATGAAAAAGAGAAAAAAAAGTGATTCCCCCCCAACACTGAGTTCTCAGTAGGTGAAATTACGTCACTTCATAACGTTCCCATGGCAACAGGGGAAAATGGCTGCTCTTGTGTGAAGTAAACAACTTCAACTTCCTGCTGAGATATATGTGACTTTTTTGCAACGCAAATGCGGGGATTATGAAATCATGCAAGCCCCGCATATTTTGCGCGGAAATCGTCAATTTATGCGGCGAAAGTGCGGCGTATATGAAAAAATGCGCCCCCCCCCCCCCGCATAAATATGCAGACTTTGGCTGATTATGCATTGAATTCTGCGATCGCATAATCACGTTTTTCTGGAGGGACTGATTAATTGTCAAATCTTACAATTAAAACCGATATTAATGCAAGTCCGGTCTACTGCTCTTCTCAGTCCCTCCAGAAAAACGCGATTATGCGATCGCAGAATTCAACGCATAATCAGCCAAAGTCTTGGTGCGTTCTATTTGCCTCGGAAGTCGGAGGTCGCAACTGGGAATGACGTCACACACGAGTTGAATGCGTTCTTTTTGCAAGTGGGATTTTCATTGTTTTCATTAGCTCTAGCCAGGTTAGCCGTCGTTAGCAACGCCAGTTTAAACAACGTATACGCTGTTTTTTTTGTGCATACAAACCGCGTGACAACACAGATAGAAGACAGCGCTGCGTGTACGACTGATTTAGTGAGACACAAA
Organism: Gymnocephalus cernua; assembly: GCA_023631565.1. Taxonomy (NCBI): domain Eukaryota; kingdom Metazoa; phylum Chordata; class Actinopteri; order Perciformes; family Percidae; genus Gymnocephalus; species Gymnocephalus cernua. The sequence continues at coordinate 38,711,399 of CM042427.1, read as the reverse complement.
TAACACAGAAGTGCTTATAACTGTATGTTATAACTATGTTACTACAGCTTTCACAACTGTCGATACAGGAGGCAGCCATGTTGGATTTTCAGCTCGGGGGACTCGGTGGATGTACGAGTTCCGAGCTCGTAAATACGAGGTCAGGGGGCGTGTTTACGACTTTGACCTCGTAAAATACGAGTTGCGAGGCAAAAAGAACGCACCATCTGCATATTCATGCGGGGGGCCGCATTTTTTTCAAATACGCCGCACTTTCGCCGCATAAATTGCCGATTTCCACGCAAAATATGCGGGGCTGGCATGATTTCATAATCCCGCATTTTCGTTGCAAAAAAAGTCACATATATCTCAGCAGGAAGTTGAAAAATGTTGCGTTTACTTCACACAAGAGCAGCCATTTTCCCCTGTTGCCATGGGAACGTTATGAAGTGATGTAATTTCACCTACTGAGAACACGATGTTGGGGGGGAATCACTTTGTTTTCTCTTTTTCATCAAACCGCAATTTTTGCAAGTTCCCGCAATTTCATCACATAAAATTGCATAAATATTCCGCATATTCAATCAAATTTTTTTAAGAAAACGTGCCGCATAATGAAGGATTTTTGCCCGCAACAATCACAAAAACACTCTTCTGGAGGGACTGATTTATGAGCTATTAATATGTTTGGATTAAGAAATAACAGAACAGGCCACCCACAGAAGCTCTAATCTTCACCTCAGTAACGGTTGTTTTGCTCCGTCAGAGTCACGCCAGCACAAAGATCAGGTCAGAGGTCAGAGGCGGAGGCAGGAAACCATGGAAACAGAAAGGAAGTGGAAGAGCTCGTCATGGAAGCATCCGATCGCCGCTGTGGAAAGGAGGTGACTGGTTCTTTTGGACCGCGTGCTTCATTCACGATCTTCATGTATTCCCTTAATGTTTTCAAAGTACAGCGCTGTCCTGAAGAAGAACTTCCAAACGAATACCTAGAAGCGTTATTTGCTTTCACCGCCGCAATATCATCATTGGAGAGAAACGGGTTTTTGATCTGGAGCGATTCTCAGGTTGGACGTCTCAGTCTGACGGCCGATGTGTTTCTCTCAGGCGGCGTGGCGAACGGACCCAGAGGGCCGACCAGCTACTTCTACATGCTGCCCATGAAAGTTCGAGTGCAAGGACTCAAAGTGGCTCTGAGCTCCAAGATGGCCCAGGTTGGTGTTCAGAATAGCAGAAACATGCATTTCCTGTGCTTTAGGGCAGGGGGTCTTCAACGTTTTTAAAGCCAAGGACCCCCTAACTGAGAGAGATGGAGCAGGAACCCCCCCTACTACATATATTGCATAAAATGAAGTTGCATATTAAACTGAGCCTACAATAACATGTGGGCAGACTAAAGTATTTATACTGTGCGTACCTTTTTTGCATGGAATACTAAGCATTATAAATGTAAAAAATGTTTAGCCTTATGAATGTTTTCATTTTAAAACATACATGTGGCCCAGTGGATCCTCAGAATAACTGTATCTGTGGATGGCTACCTTACATAGGCCAGTATGCCTATCATGTGGGGATTAATATTTGTAGTATTTGCTAATAATATGTTGGATTCATTGAAAAAAACAATAAATAAAATTAACAATAATTTGGAGGCCCCCCTTTGCATTGACTCTGAGGACCCCCTAGGGGTCCCGGACCCCCTGTTGAAGACCCCTGCTTTAGGGTCATGTGGAACAGGACACTATTGAAAATGCACAGACAACTAAAAAACCACATCTAGAAAATAAGTAGTACTTTCTCCTCACAAGTCATTTAGAAATGACTATTTTACATACTATAGTATGACTGTTACATACGATAGTATACATTTTTTTTTTAGGCATACTATGACTTTTCTTTATGACTTTTTTTATGACATACAATAAATACTATGACATTTTTAATGGCATACTATATTGGCTTTTTTTTTTTTTTTTTTTTTAAACTACTTTATATCAACTTTTTAGGGCTTCAACTAACAATTACATTTTTACAGATTTAATCTGCAGATTGTTAAAAATAAAGTCTTATTACTTGTTTTCTCAGTCATGGTTAAAGAAGCTGGAACCAGTGAAAGTTTTACTTTTTTTTTATAAAGAAATAAATAAATAAAGGACAAACAATTGTCAAAAATAATTGCTGTTTATTTTTTACTAATAATTTCAGCTCACGTTTTTTTTTCTTTTACTTTGAAATGCTGAGCCCATGTTGAACTAAATCTTCTGCATTTTTCCAGCAATACCTTCACATTGTGGACTCTCTGAACATCCCCTCGCCCGACCCCCAGTACCTGCTGGATCTCATCAGACGCAAGCACTGGGGCGAGTCGCTGTTGATAGTCGACGTGTGAGTATGATCGGCTGTACGACTCCACCTTCAGACCGACTTCGGCGGTTCGCTCGGTGCTGACGTTGTTCTCGTTGCTTTCAGAGGTGAAGAGTTTCCTGAAAACATCCTCCAGGCAACAGCGGGTTTGAAGACGGTGAACATTATTCCAGCCATCGGTAAGTTAGCGCTCAGCATTTTCTCTAAAAGGTCAAGATCAAGATTAACTTTATTGTCCCACAATGTGGGAAATTTGTCTTGGGCACTCAGCCCATGCTACAGCCATAGTACAACCAAATAAACACAGACAGCATGTACAGACAACAAATACTGTGCAATACTGTACCACAGGCCATACTATGGTCCTGATGGTGTATAAAAACCCAATACGGTGTCACGCAATACACTGGTAAAACATTACTTAAAAAGGCGACGTAATGCACCAACTTCTCTTGCCGTAAAGCTCTGCTGCACTCGTCTCTGTGGGCTGAACGTCTGTTACTTCCCATTTAAATTTGTGGAGATTAAACACAGGCATTAGAACTAGTTTTGATTTATTTTAGCTGTCTGATGACTCTTTGGTTCTCTAAGTGTTGGCGTGGAGAGGAAGGGTTTGAGTGTAGGGGGCAAGGAGAGCGTGATTTAGTTATATTCTGCATACTAAAGAGAAAACATCACTATTCCGGACCCAGAACTGCATCTATTGAGTTATGTAATAATTTGTCCGAATAACAGTCCCTCCAGAAAAACGCGACTATGCGATCGCATGATCAGCCAGGGGCCGAATTTTTTTGCAAATACGCCGCACTTTCGCGGCATAAATTGCCGATTTCCGGGCAAAATATGCGGGGCTTGCATGATTTCATAATCCCCGCATTTTCGTTGTCACATATATCTCAGCAGAAAGTTGAAAAATGTTGCGTTTATCAGTCCCTACAGAAAAACGCGGAGTTTTTTTGTGATTGTTGAGGGCAAAAATCCTTGATTATGCGGCAAGTTTTCTTAAAAAATGCGATGGAATATGCCGGATATTTATGCCATTTTATGCGATGAAAATGCGGGAACTTGCAAAAACTGCGGTTTGATGAAAAAGAGAAAAAAAGTGATTCCCCAACACTGTGTTCTCAGTAGGTGAAATTACGTCACTTCATAACGTTCCCATGGCAACAGGGGAAAATGGCTGCTCTTGTGTGAAGTAAACGCAACATTTTTCATCTTTCTGCTGAGATATATGTGACTTTTTTGCAAGGAAAATGCGGGGATTATGAAATCATGCAAGCTCCGCATATTTTGCGCGGAAATCGGCAATTTATGCGGTGACAGTGCGGCGTATTTTAAAAAATGCGGCCCCCCAGCATAAATATGCGGACTTTGGCTGATTATGCATTGAATTCTGCGATCACATAATCACGTTTTTCTGGAGGGACTGGAATGATAATTTTGCTAACAAGCTAAAAGTAGCAGGTTATATAATTAGCATCATCAAATAGTGGAACTCCAGGCATCACTTTTGAAGACAAACATAATGACGCCATTATTTAAAACGTCAATATGTTTGCGGTTGGCAGCTGCATCAGCCTTTAAGGACGATCCAAAAGCATGAAGTAATCAAGTCCTAACGAGGGAGAGTGCTATGATTTTAAGCTTATGTAGACGTAAACTGATGTTATTTTTTGTTTTGTTGTCTGTTCTCTGCCAGGTCTGAACGTCCACAGCATGCTGAAACACGAAGCGGTCGTCCTCACTCTGGAAACTATCAAGTTTCTGGAAGACAAGCTGCTTTGGCACGACCAGCGCTACACCCCTCTGTACCCGTTTAAACTGCCCTACTCAGACCTCCCGTAGGAGACACCAAATTACCTGTAATGTAATATATTCACTGACTGCAATGTTTTCTTTATGCGTTTATTATGTTTCACACAAAAAAAAAAATCAATAAATAATGTCAATGATTAAAAAAAATAATAACTTGTTGTATTAAAATGATCTAAAAAAAGGCACGTGGAGAGTAAAAGGCCCTAAAATCGATGACTGAATTTGTGTGGAGGGAGACCGTTGGCCAAATCGTTCCTGATCTCCCAACGCAGGGCCGAGCGCTTCTTCTCTGTTGGCACGATGTAGGTGTTCGGCACGTAAACCCTCCGAGGTTTAGGCTGCAACACAGAACACATCAAGACTCAATCTACCACATACTAATAGTCTTTTTTTGCTGCCTCAGAGTACTTATATTTTTCTCTTGTAAAAGTTGTCTGTAAACCAGCCAGAAAAACGCAGAGTTTTGTTGTGTGATTGTTGCGGTGCAAAAATCCTCGATTATGCGGCACGTTTTCTTCAGAAAATGCGATGGAATATGCGGGATATTTATGCAATGAAATTGCAGGAATTTGCAAAAATTTTGGGAACTGCGTTTTGATGAAATAGAGAAAACACCGTGTTCTCACTAGACGAAATTACATCACTTCATAACGTTCCCATGGCAACAGGGGAAAATGGCTGCTCGTGTGAAGTAAACGCAACATTTTTCAACTTTCTGCTGAGATATATGTGACTTTTTTGCAACGAAAATGCGGGGATTATGAAATCATGCAAGCCCCGCATATTTTGCGAAGAAATCGGAAATTTATGCGGCGAAAGTGCGGCGTATTTGGAAAAAAAAAGCGGCCCCCGCATAAATATGCGGACTTTGGCTGATTATGCGTTGAATTCTGCGATCGTATAATCGCGTTTTTCTGGAGGGACTGGTAAACACTGACTTTGTGTTTCAGTAGAGCTGAACACTGCACGGCTGTTCTTGTTTACATATCTTTCATTACCAGTAACTAAAAAGGACTGCAAATGTATAAACTGGTAATTCTGGGGTGCAGAATTGACTCTTGATTAAATGTTTTCTATTGGTGCAGCTGTTACAACAAAGACGTGTTAATGCTAATTCCTGTACTGTGTGATCAGCTCCTCTGCAACAACAAAAAGTATATTCATGCAGAAGTTGAAGTCGCTTTTGAAAAAGTTTATATCAGCCATCTAACTTTTTGTTTTTGACTGTCAAATGTAGCATCTGAATGTTGCCATAACAAGTACACAAACTGGCATTTTTTACAATTGAACATGGTCTTCTATCTGCAGTTTAATACATGCACTTATTGTAAGTACAGGCCTCAGGTCCAGAACTCAGAACTGTGAACCCTCCTCACACAAACGTCTAACTTGTGATTTAAAATGTTTTTAACACAGAACATGTTGCCTAGCGCAGCTTTACGGAGAATATTTGGAAAGATACTTACTGGTGGAGGCTGGTATGCAAGTCGTTCCTAAAAACAAAAGCAAAACGTGTGAGAGACAAACATTAAAAAACATTGTGAAGCAACAACTGAGGTGGAAAAAGTATTCAGATTTTTTTTTTGGTCAGTAAAAGTACCACTCTGTGAAATTACTTAGTTACAAGTAAAAGTTGTAGTAAGTATTATCAGCAATGTGTACTTAAATGTGCAGTAGGTAACTATCACAATATCCTGGAAGTACTACATGAATCAGATAATTATTCTTAAAGAAATCACGTTCCTCTGTCTCCCCCTAGAGACAGGTTGCAGGTTTCTTACAACCAATCAGAGCCGAGGAGTCTAACGGCCGTTTTACAGCTGGCGCATCCAAATGTGACGTCATGGCATTGCCGCGTGAGTATTTATACCGGCGCGTGGTGGTCGCGACGCTAGTTGCAGTCTTCTGCTGAACAGCGGTGGCGCTAAGGAGCAAAGGCTACCGATGTTTTTCTTTCTAAGGACCAGAAGAAGAAGAAAAAGATAAACAACGGCAGAACGGGCAGCAGCAGTGAGTGTGCTTGATGCTTTGATTGAATGAGCTACTTTGTCAGATCTCAAAATAAGAACTCATCTTAACCCAGTAAGTTTACAAGTTTACTCTGAGAGTCCTGGCATCCGGTTTCCCGGGAGCTCGTTCATGCTTCCTGTTTCCTGTTTGTCGCACGCCACTGAAAAAAATAGACTGGTGCGCGCTGAAAATCGGACGCGCCGGCAGGAAATCACATCATTTTGATGTCACGACGGCGCGCGCCACCTCCAAAGCGTCGAGCATAAATGACGTTTAACGCTGCGCCGATGACTGCGGTGAAACCGCATAATCAGCCAAAGTCCGCATATTTATGCGGGGGCCGCATTTTTTAAAATACGCCGCACTTTCGCCGCATAAATTGCCGATTTCTGCGCAAAATATGCGGGGCTTGCATGATTTCATAATCCCCGCATTTTCGTTGCAAAAAAGTCACATATATCTCAGCAGAAAGTTGAAAAATGTTGCGTTTACTTCACACAAGAGCAGCCATTTTCCCCTGTTGCCATGGGAACGTTATGAAGTGACGTAATTTTGCCTAGTGAGAACACGGTGTTGGGGGAATCACTTTGTTTTCTCTTTTTCATCAAACCGCATTTTCATCGCATAAAATGGCATAAATATCCCGCATATTCCATCGCATTTTTTAAGAAAATGTGCCGCATAATCAAGGATTTTTGCCCGCAACAATCACAAAAAAAACTCTTTTTTTTTTTTGTTTTTCTGGAGGGACTGTCATTTCTACTAAAAATGTTTTTGAAAATATTTTAGCCAAGAAATAGTCAATGCAGAAACAGAATTTGATCCGCACTGCCTGCTTTAAAACATTTGATTGCAGTCATCGACGCTGCGTTAGACTCCTCGGCTCTGATTGGTTGTTTTCCTTCAGGCGTAGAGGAAACTTGCTAACGCCATGAAGAAGAAGAAGAAGAAGAAGAAGAAGAAGAAGAAGAAGAAGGAGGTATGAGGATATATGTTTTCATACCCTTATCTCCCAGCGGAGATCTCTCCTCTCCTTTTCTCCTGGAAGTTTAAACATTTCCCAGAGCTGCTTATACTGGAAATACCTGCAGAGATGAGAAAACCACACAAGTCAACCATCAGACCAACAAGAACCTAATGGGAATAAACATGTTTTCGCATCTTGTGGTTCCAAGTTAATTTTAGCAGAACTCACTCCATATTTTACGCAGGTATGAGTCCTGTGTACGGGTAGTTTTGAGTCATTGTCATGCTTTTAACTTACTTGGCCACTGGGTCTGTCTTCTTTATGGTTGGCTGACTCATCACTGGTCGGATGACTGAAATATAAAAATATTCGATACATTATAAGACAGTTCAGTACCATAGAAACCATAATATGAATTGTTACATTGGTTGACTTACAGGATTTGGGTTTGGGCCTGAGGTCACCATCACTTTGACTTCGAGTCTGCCCAAAATTAAACAGTAAATTCATTAATTTTATCAGACACAAACAGTGGACGGTTTATCTGCCACCACTCTCTGGGAGACTACATTACCCACCATGCCTCTTATGTAGGACTCAAAGGCGCCGAAGGAGAGTCCCTCTGTCTCGGAGGTGCGGGCGTCACTCTGACTGGTGACGTCTTCGCGCTCGCTCTCAAAGTCGCGCTGAGCAGACGGCGATAACTGAAGATCAGCTAGTCGCTCCTCCAGACAGCTCGCTGCATCTGCAAGGAAACACGATTCAAGAAGAAACAAGAAGGATTTTACTGGCTTTGTTATTTTAAAGATGCCATATTCTGCTCATTTTCAGGTCCATAATTGTATTTTAAGGTTGTACCAGAATATGTTTACATGGTTTAATATATTTTTGATGTACTGCACATCTCTCTCTCACTGCTGCAGCTCCTCTTTCCACCTTGTGTTCAGGTCTCTGTTTTAGCTACAGAGTGAATCATCTTTCCTTCTGTACTATCTTTGATTCCACTCGCACATGCTCAGTAGCTCAGATGGTAGATCATGTCAGTTAGCTCCATAGACAGTAAAAGAAAGGTTGTTTCTCCAACTTTGGTCAGTTACAAGGCAGGATTAGCCGGGAGACTTCTTCTAAAGGAGGGCGCACATGGAAGTACTTCTTTTGGAGATTATGGTGAACTTGTGTGTGTTGTAGCAGCGCTTCGCCATTGAGAACGAGCTAGCATGCTAACGCTAGCGCTAGCATGCCAACGGTTGTGTTTAGCCCGTCGTTTCGGCTAGTTACGTAACAAGCCGTGCAGATTTTGACCAGCTCACCCAGAGACTGAAGGCAGGAATCATTCAGAAACCGTATCTCACTCAGAACAACATGGATAGATTTATTTCCAAGTTTGTATGCGTGTGGAAGCACCAGAGACACAAAATAACACCCCAAATCCCAGAAAAAGTGTTTTTTTTTTTTTCATAATATGGGCACTTTAACTTCCTTTAGCGTTGCAATTGCCAAAAATAAAACATATTCAGTCCGATCAGAGTTTTCCAGCTGGTCGGAGGATTCAGACCAGTAAACTTTCAGTCATCAGACTACCTCCGTTTAGTCTGGAAACTAAACAAACGCTCACATTTGGCCACATTACGATCGTCGTTCCTCACTTTTTATTTCTCACATTTTATTTCCTCACTTTTTATTTCTCACATTTTATTTCCTCACATTTTTTTCCTAACGTTTTTTTTCCTGACGTGTTTTTCCTCTCGTTTTTTTTTCCTGACATTTTTTTTCTCCAATTTTTTTTCCTCACGTTTTTTATCCTCACTTTTTATTTCTCACGTTTTTTACTCATTTTTTTCCCTCATGCTTCTTTCCTCACATTTTTTTCCTCACGTTTTATTTCTCTCGCGTTTTTTTTCTCACGTTTTTTTCTCACACATTTTTTTTCTCACTTTTTATTTCTCACATTTTATTTCCTCACTTTATTTCTCACGTTTTTTTTTCTCACATTTTTTCCCCTCACATTTTTTTTTCACGTCAAGCTCCAAGTAGGTATGGCTGTTTAAGGCAACGAGGTATATTTCAATCTGAGATGTGTTAGTTACGATGAAGTAATCCCACAAACTTTAGCCTTTTAACAACCTAACATTGACATAATTTTAAAGTGAAGGTTCAGCAACACAGAGAGAAAACCATTTACCCTTCTTCTGTCGGAGGTTTCCGTCCCACTCACACATCTTGTCGAACGTCATTTGTCTGAAATCCACTTTGGAGTCGATAAACTTGACGTCCTTGCTGCTTGAAGACTCGTCTGGATCCCCCGACTCCACTTTGTCCTCACCGTCTTTCTCGTCTTTAGGGTCCTGCACCTCTTCCTCTAGCCTTTCATATTGTTTTCCCCCTTCATCATCACACCCACCTTCCAAATGATTCCCGTCTAAATCGTCTTCAACTACATCGCTGTAATATTGTCGTTCCTCTGATGTTGCATTTGTTGCGTCATTGTCGGACGCTGCATGTACATCTTCAGATTTCCCATCAGTCTGGTCTTTATCTTCTTCTGGCTTCATGTCTGCGATGTGATTGTGCAAATAGTCGTTTGCGCAAAGCGCCACGTTAGCTTCAGGCTCGGCGTCCGCTAACACGCTCCGCGGACTAGTCTCGATGTAGTCCGGCACTGCGGCTTCCACGTCAAACCCGGCGAAGCTGCACAGCGAACGGCCGTCGTCTTCGTCGTCTCTCATCTCAGACAGATCTCCCCGACTGTCTTGATCAAACTCCGTTATGGTGTGGCTGTCTCTGTAGTCGCCTCCCTCCTGCTCCTCCGGTCTGTACGTGCCGTAGCCAGACGTCATCAGACTCTGAGCTGGACTATCAGAACTGCTGCTACAGCTTTCGTTATCACAGTTGCTTCCACCTTCCAAAGTATCCCTGCTGATGTTGACCTGGTTGTTCAGGTCAGGCTCTTCCTCCTCTGAAGCCTCCTTATGAGAGTCGACTGCATCCCCAACAGGATTGGACTCTTCCACGCTAATCACTCGCCCAATCTCCTCCTCTTCCTCCTCTGAGGTTTCCTGGTAAAAGTCTTCTGCATCGCCAAGAGGTTTAGACTTCTTGCCAATCATTCGCTTAATCTCCACCTTCTCTGAAGCCTCCTGGTAAAAGTTCTCTGAATAACCAGCAGGTTTGGACTCTTCCTCCTCTGAAGCCTCCGAGCAACAGTCTTCTGAATCGCCAGCAAGTTTGGACTCTTCTTCATCTATAGCCTCTTGGTAAGAGTCTTCTCCATCACTAACAGGTTTGGACTTTTCTTCGCCGATTATCTTCTCTGAAGCCTCCTGGTAAGAGTTCTCTGAATAACCAGCAGGTTTGGACTCTTCTTCCTCTGAAGTCTCAGAGTAAGAGTCTTCTGCATCCCCAACAGGATTAGACTCTTCCTCGCTGATCACTCGCCCAGTCTCCTCCTCTTCCTCCTCTGAAGATTCCTGGTAAGAGTCTTCTGCATCGCCAAGAGGTTTGGACTCTTCCTCCTCTGAAGCCTCCGAGTAAGAGTCTTCTGCATCGGCAGCAAGTTTGGACTCTTCCTCGCTGATCACTTGCTCAATCTCCTCGTCTGAAGCCTCCGAGTAAGAGTCTTCTGCATCGCCAACAGGATTGGACTCTTCCTCGCTGATCACTCGCCCAATCTCTTCCTCTTCCTCCTCTGAGGTTTCCTGGTAAGAGTCTTCTGCATCGCCACGAGGTTTAGACTCTTTCTTGCCAATCACTCGCTTAATCTCCACCTTCTCTGAAGCCTCCTGGTAAAAGTTCTCTGAATAACCAGCAGGTTTGGACTCTTCCTCCTCTATAGCCTCTTGGTAAGAGTCTTCTCCATCACTAACAGGTTTGGACTTTTCTTTGCCGATTATCTTCTCTGAAGCCTCCTGGTAAGAGTCCTCTGTTTTGCCAACAGGTGTGGACTCTTTCTTGCCGATCACTCGCTCAGTCTCCTCCTCCACCTCCTCCTCTTCTTGACGCTCTCCATCTCCATCAGACCAAAAAGAGGAGTTAAGAGAAGTCTTGTCGTCGCTCTCACCATCCCACGGAGTGCCGTACATTTTGTACATGTTGACGACTCGCACTCCTGCCGAGGTGTGTGTGATCTGCGGAGGCAGAGGGCTTAACCAAGACGCTAAGAGGATTAGGCCGACATCAGGGAGCTCCGTCTTCTGCTGAGACAGCTCAAACTGCTGGTGACCAAAGGGATCACATCTCAGCTTCTTTGAGTTTGATCCTTTTATTTGATTCAATATTATTTTATCCATTTGAAAAGAGTGACAGGAACTTGGCACTGGGAGGTAGTAATCCCTCAATCCCCCCACCAGCACACCTCCGTATTCAGTTTGTCTGTGATTTGTGATTATCATATAATATGTATTTATTTTGCTCGCTGCAAAAATTATTACTTCTTGTGGGACAATAAATATGTATATATTAATGAAATTACTATTTTATGCTGGTCCAGTCATTTGTCACCTAAAAGTCTCCATTTGATTTAATTGTACATGATTTTAGAATGTGTTGATGTTGCTAAAGATAGATCAGATAAGTTTAGATATAATAGATTACCTGAGTCTTCACTGTAGACTGATTCATCGCAGACGAGCGATTGGCCGTTATGTTTCCTGTAGGGAGAGAAAAACACAACAGTATTTTTGTTACATTTCCAGCAAAGATGATCTTAAGGAAGTAAAACGCTCTGGTTTGAGCAGGTTTTTCTTCAGGATCCTCTCTCTTTTCTTTTATATAGACAGTTGTTGTTATTCTTATGTGACAAGTCAGTCGCCTCATGATGCATTCAAATCTTCTGTTGTCAGTGAGCAATAAAGTCAATTTATATCTACTTTAAATCTGTGTCTTTATTCAATGTGTCACACAACCGATCCACAGAAAAGGAGTGACAACTTGGGTCAATTATTGGCATTCGTCAAATAAAAATACAAAACAGATTTTCAATACTGCACTATTGTATCACTATAAATGAACAAAAAAAAGCACTTTTTGGGGATTTCTTTGACTGCTGGTCAGACAAATAACTTGTAAGACACTAGCTTGGGCTCTGCTTTCAATGAAAATGTGTCATTATTGACACTATGAATTATATATAAATTAACTTAAGATTTGACGGATTATCAATACTGAAAATGATAATTATTTGCAGCCAAATGTACATCAAGTAGCATATTTATGGAAAGTGTACATTCATTATTTTGGCCTGTAGAAAATATATATAATATTTTCTTTTATTATTTAAAAAATAAAAGGAAGTCACAGACCCATAACTCTGATGCAATGGTTTTAAATGCATCCATTTTCTGTCTCTCTCTCTCTACATGTCGATCCTGTGGTCTGTTTATTTTTCCAGTTTTCTGTAAAATCTTTACAGATGAGCCATGAAGTCAAATGTTGGGAGATATCTGAGATATGATGTGTGATTTTGCATCACACATGCAATCATTAAATAGCAAATGCACCTGCGCCCATCTGTGCGCCCATGGACGTGCTGGTCTTACAGGGAGGTGTGTTCAGGTGCATTCTGGGCGTGCTGGTCTTACAGGGAGGTGTGTTCAGGTGCATTCTGGGCGTGCTGGTCTTACAGGGACGTGTGTTCAGGCGCATTCTGGGCGTGCTGGTCTTACAGGGACGTGTGTTCAGGTGCATTCTGGGCAGCGGGAAGTGATCACGCCATTGACCAACAAAAACCTGGTCTAAAGTCAATAACGCTGCATTTCATTGTTATTTTAACAGCAAATTAGTAAAATGCTCCGAGGCTCGTGTACAGCACGCCACACTATGCTTGTTACACACACAGGGACGCCCAGCAGCACACACACACACGCAAAAGATTACAAATACAAATATTACAGTGCAAATCCTCCATCATAACAGCAATGCTCCAAGGTCCAAACGCGCCTGGCTTTTAAAGGGAATGGGAGATGACTCTCTGATTGGTTTATTGCATGTTACGCCTAAAACACGGCTATGAATTAATGAACCACGGACCCTTTTTTCTGCCGTTAAACTAGCAAAAGTGGCTTTGGACACGCCCTAAACGTACCTGCGTCATGCGCTTCACGCCCATGGAATGTTAACTTGAACCTTGATGAACAAATGGAAAACAGCTGAATGGACAAACAAACACGAGTCTTATATACAAAAAAATTACCTCAGGACTTTTCTCTTGATGACGCGCCCCCGGTGGGATTCAGGAATGGATGCGTAGCTATCGCAGCTGTCACTGAGCGGCGGTTGGAGGGTGTCGTCAGGATCCGGCTCCACCTGCAGCCTGCCGGGAGCCGCTGGGGGCAGCCGGCGCTTCAGAGCCACCGAGTGTTGAGCGTACGAGTCACAGTTTCCCTGCCGCCGTCCGTAGTCGTTGCTCGGACAGGCGGTGAGCACCTGAGTCAAATCATACACCGAGTTAATCAATCATATGTGCCTGACATACTGAAAGTACTGGATGGATTGCTTGTCCATCCTAAATGTTAATCTCGTCTTTATTTTTTATTGTGTTTGACAATAAAACAAACCTTCCCTTGACTGACCAAGCACCAAACTTCACAGAATAATCTGGTTTCATACCAGGTGATGTAGATTAAACTGAAGGTGGATCTTTAACTACTGACTCCATCTTCAAACATATTCAAGATGTTAAAGATATAAACTTACTTTTAGGAATCATACAGACACAGATTCTCTATTTATTATGAAGGGTTAGCCTAAATTCTTTCAGGAAGACTTCCTAATTTATTCCTTGTCTCTCTCTTCTTAAACTAAACAGCTGGAGAGGTGCGCACTTTCTTTTAACCAATCAGAAGCTGCCACAAATTTCACGAGCCAATCACAGCATGTCCTCTCACTCTCTCTCTCTCTCTCTCGTCTCTCTCTCTCTCTCTCTCATCTCTCTCTCTCTCTCGCATCTCTGATCCGCCTTCTACTCACTCTCCCTCTCTCCTCTCCTCTCTCTTCCTCTCGTCTCTCTCTCTCCTCTCTCTCCTCTCTCTCTCTGACTCTCTCTTCCATCTTCTCTTTCTCTCCTCTCTCCTCTCTCTCTCCTCTCTCTCTTCTCTCTCTCTCTCTCCTCTCTCTCTCTCTCTCTCTCTCTCTCTCTCTCTCTCTCTCTCTCTCTCTCTCTCTCTCTCTCTCTCTCTTCTCGTCTAGACTCCATCAGGGGGATATCTTCGGCTACCTACCCCCTTTTAATTAATCAATATTTTATAACAATGGAGTCCAATCTCCAAATAACATTTTGCATTTCTGCAACGAAGTCTCCCCTGATTGAAATATTATTAGTATACATAGGAAATAAAACACTATAGAGTAAAATAAGGTCAATAAATGCCTCAGAGAGCACCACAGACATACCTACAGGAATATTATTAGATTAGATTCAACTTTATTGTCATTGTGCAGTGTACAAGTACAAAGACAACGAAATGCAGTTTGCATCCAGCCAGAAGTGCAAAAAAGCAGAAAAGTGCAACGTGATATTCAAGTGTAGACAGGTTGTGCATAGACAGGACAATGCAATATATTGCAGTGTTAAGAGCAGAATAAATAGGGCTGTGTAATATGAACAATGTATGAACAACATGTACAGGAATGTACAAGTGTTTCTTCTCCACGAGAATGGAGAGAAAACTTGATCAGAAAACTCTTTGTAAGAACGTCTCTCTCGTTTCTGAGCGACCGAGTCTAACAGCTGAGTGTTGTAATTGATGGATAAGATTACTCGATATATCGGATATCAGATAAAAGAAAAAATTAGAGTAATGTGTGGCTAACACTTACATGTCTGTCATGGTCCGCTTGTCCGGCATGTAAGAAAAACCCTTCACCGGAGCTTTCTACGTAGCACTGACTTACTGTGAAGAAGAAACAAAGAATTCACCAGTTGCCATGAAACCAATTTTAATGGGAAATCTTAAACTCTTTCACTTGTTTGCTGGCATGCTTTGTTTAGAGAAAAGTGTTGTAAAAATACACTTTCCTGTAGGGATGCACCGAATCCAGGATTCGGCTTTGGCTGAATATTGGGCTTTATGACAGGGTTAGAATTTTTCCCCAGCGAACCGAGCCCTACGCTGGTCGCCGTAATGATGGCGCCGTTGATTACCGGAAGGTGTTTACGTAGGTGGAGCGTTCAATGCGGTCGGCTGTGAGAAAGTGAAAATGGAACTCGTGAGCAGAAGTTGTTTGGCAGAACTTTCAGTCAGAAGAAGGCCGTTCAAGTCACGCTACACGTTCAATCTGCAACGCCGATTTGTCTCGGGGTGGCGAGGAGCCTAAACAAGGTGTTGTCTGGTGTTAACCAGACAGAGCCTCTCCCGGTCTGTCAGCTGTTCTCTCGGAGTCTCCCTACACTGGGAGCGGATCTACAGAACGGCCGGCTGCTGCTCGTTAGTTAACATTAGTTTTCTAATTTCAGCCACCCAACATGTCTTCATCATACACTGGTTAAAGGAAATTTGCCAAACAAAATTGTCACTCATCTGGCGATAGCGATGTGCTTTCCTACGATGTGAAAAGAGGATGTAAATTCAACATGAAGTTGTTACATTTAACTATTTTAGAGGCTGTGGATGTTGTTTACTTCATTAATGTGTTTACTGTGTTAATGGACCGAGGATGGGAGGAGGATTCGGTATTCAGTTTCGGCAGAATCTTAACCAGTGGATTCGGTATTTGGCCGAACCCCAAAAATCTGGATTCGGTGCATCCCCGGTTACCACTAATCCCCCCCCCCCCCCTCCCCCCCAGTGCCCTGACCTTTCTCTTTGGTGTAGGCAGGAGGACTCTGCTGAGATGTGGCCGTCTGAGATGTGGCGGGGTTTATCTGAGCAGATGAAGACAGGCTTTTCCATTCTCCACGTCGAACCAGTTCGTCAAGATCTGACATTACACACAGAGTGACTGGCAGAGTTAAAACATGGAAATCAAGAGTGCTGAAGTTTCTTCCCCCAACCCCCAATGTACTCAATCTTTTGAGATGTAATCAGGGCCCGAAATTAGCACCATTTACCAGCCAAATGCTGGTAAAACATGCAAGTGGCTGGTAGATTTTCTTCACTCACCAGCCAAAAAACAATGGTGATCTATTGAGTGGCTGGTACAAGTTGAACATTCACTAGCCATTTTGGCTGGTGGACAAATAAGTTAGTTTTGGACCCAAGAGTACATTTTTTAACATCGATGTACAACATAAACATTCAGTTTGATTTATGTGTCAGATTCTAACCTTGCTTGAATTCACGCAGCCTGTGTTTTGGTATGTTCTTGTAGCCCAGGGCCACTAGTTGTTCATGAATTTCCTCTTCTGAGAAATCCAGGCTGTCCATAATGTTTTCAGCTTCAAGTCAAGGAGGTAGCATAAAAACCTGAAGGGAAACAAATATTTACTACAGCAAAACAGATAGGGCTGGGCGATATGAAGAAAATCAGATATCACGATATACTTGAACAACTACATCGATAACGATACAGCGACGATGTTGTAGGGTTGACAACTGGTGCTTTCACAAGACATTTTATAATGAGATTTTAGATAAATTATCATCAATAATCAAATGAAATGAGAAAAGAATATCTTTGTTCCAGCTATATACTTACTATGTTTACATGCATGCACAAAAATAGTGTGAAATCTGCAATTCTTCAAATGATATTCGCTCAAAATATTTCACAACAGATTGTCTGATAAAATGTAGTTAGTATGTGCTTGTTATTATCAATTTAGACAACGTAATTGTACATCACGATCTCTGTATCATATCGGATATGATTTCATCCCGATATGATTCCAGTGAAAGACGATAAAGTGTCATATTGAATTATTGACCAGCCCTAACAACAGATATAAAGAACAAGAGAGGAGGGAGTAGGGTGAAAGCTTACTACTTCTTTTACTAAAGCCATTCATTTGTTTTTATTGTATTTTCTTGATTTAATGCAATACTTACAGTATCTCACAAAAGTGAGTACACCCCTCACATTTTAGTAAATATTTCATTATATCTTTTAATGGGACAACACTGAAGAAGTTACACTTTGCTACAATGTAAAGTATTAAGTGTACAGCTTGTATAACAGTGTAAAGTATTAAGTGTACAGCTTGTATAACAGTGTAAAGTATTACGTGTACAGCTTGTATAACAGTGTAAAGTATTAAGTGTACAGCTTGTATAACAGTGTAAAGTATTAAGTGTACAGCTTGTATAACAGTGTAAAGTATTAAGTGTACAGCTTGTATAACAGTGTAAAGTATTAAGTGTACAGCTTGTATAACAGTGTAAAGTATTAAGTGTACAGCTTGTATAACAGTGTAAAGTATTAAGTGTACAGCTTGTATAACAATGTAAAGTATTAAGTGTACAGCTTGTATAACAGTGTAAATGTGCTGTCCCCTCAAAATAACTCAACACACAGCCATTAATGTCTCAACCGCTGGCAACATAAGTGAGTACACCCCTATGTTAAATTCCCATAGAGGCAGCAGGCAGATTTGGAATTAAAATAGCCCCACATCATCACATACCCTTCACCACACCTAGAGATTGGCATGGTTTTATGTCGGTTAGCCTAATAGCTGGTTTGATTTGCATTGAGAGATGATTTTATGGAAAGTACCCCATGCCAATCTCCAGGTGTGGTGAAGGGTATGTGATGATGTGGAGCTATTTTAATTCCAAAGGCCAAGGGAACTTTATCAGGATGCATAGTATCCTGGATCCATGAAATAACTGGCCTTTCAAAATAAAAATCTGCCTGCTGCCTCTATGGGAATTTAACATAGGGGTGTACTCACTTTTGTTGCCAGCGGTTTAGACATTAATGGCTGTGTGTTGAGTTATTTTGAGGGGACAGAACATTTACACTGTTATACAAGCTGTACACTTAATACTTTACACTGTTATACAAGCTGTACACTTAATACTTTACACTGTTATACAAGCTGTACACTTAATACTTTACACTGTTATACAAGCTGTACACTTAATACTTTACACTGTTATACAAGCTGTACACTTAATACTTTACATCGTAGCAAAGTGTAATTTCTTAAGTGTTGTCCCATTAAAAGATATAATGAAATATTTACTAAAATGTGAGGGGTGTACTCACTTTTGTGAGATACTGTATATATGTATCTTGGAGTTTATTTTTTACAGATGTAATTGTGGCTTTTATTATTTTATGTCTTTTAACATCTTGAAACCATGTAGGAAATAAGTTCTCTCGCTTTAGCATCCAAAGCTAAATAAATCAAATCAAATGTAAAAAAAAAAAAAAATATGGTGAATATACTTTAACAAAATGGTATTCTCTAAAATTGTGTCTTACAACTCTGTGCTGCACAGCTTATGCGTCTTCCGTTTAATATATCATACTAACTTGTAACGTTACTGCGTCTTTATCTTACCAAGATCTCCATCGTTGTGAACACTTTATCAGCTCCTATTAAAACCAAATAAAATTAGTTGTGGCTTTTGTGCAAGCCGAATTAATCAGTAAGCTATTAAGATTTTACATAGCCAAAAATCTTTGTTTTATATTTTCTACTTTATTAGTTATTAAGCAAGCCGATCCTAAAGTGACTGATTCCTGAAGGGGTTTCGGCACATCGTTCTCAAATGAAAAAGTGAACGGAAGCTAGCTAGCTAGCTAGCTAAGTTAGCTGACAGCAACCAAACAGGCAGTAAATATAAACAATGTTAAATAGTTAAATACTTTTAACGGGTTGGTTTCTCACCTGCACGAGGCTCAGTTTGTTGTTATGCGGTATCCATCACGGTAACATCACCGGTTATTTTTATCAGCAGCTAGCTAGTGCTCGTGGTTTATTGTTTACTAGTTCCGAAAAGCACAACAGCACCAAGACAACAGCCGTTAACGAGCTTTGAAAAGGACGCCTGCTACACACTTCCGGTCCCTTTCTTCTTCGTTGTACTCTTTAAGCAGCGAGATCTAGTGATCTAGCGCCACCTAGTCGGCTCTAGTACGTACAACCAGCCACAATATAAAAACGGGATTACATAACTCACTATACAGTATATATATATGGTTGATATATTCTGTTTTATATTAGCTATCCTATATTTATCTATACTATGTTATACTACAGTTTACTACATTATACCCTATTTTAGTTTTAGATAGATAGATAGATAGATAGATAGATAGATAGATAGATAGATAGATAGATAGATAGATAGATACATAGATAGATAGATAGATACATAGATAGATACATAGATAGATCTCAGAGAAATAGGGCACCAAAATACAACAAACCACGTTCCAGCCAATCACCGACAATATGCAGTCCCTCCAGAAAAACGCGGCATTGTTTTGTGATTGTTGCGGGCAAAAATCCTTGATTATGCGGCACGTTTTCTTAAAAAATGTGATGGAATATGCGGGATATTTATGCAATTTTATGCGATGAAATTGCGGGAACTTGCAAAAACTGCAGTTTGATGAAAAAGAGAAGAAAACAAAGTGATTCCCCCATCACCGTGTTCTCACTAGGCGAAATTACGTCACTTCATAACGTTCCCATGGCAACAGGGGAAAATGGCTGCTCTTGTGTGAAGTAAACAACATTTTTCATCTTTCTGCTGAGATATATGTGACTTTTTTTGCAACGAAAATGCGGGGATTATGAAATCATGCAAGCCCCGCATATTTTGCGTGGAAATCGGCAATTTATGCGGCGAAAGTGCGGCGTATTTGAAAAAATGCGGCCCCCCCCCCGCATAAATATGCGGACTTTGGCTGATTATGCATTGAATTATGCGATCGCATAATCACGTTTTTCTGGAGGGACTGAATATGGTTACCCTCATTATGCGCATGCGCACTAACCCCCCACCCCCGTCCCCCAACCATCTTGGCGTGATTGGCTGGAACGTGGTGTGTTGTATTTTGGTGCCCAGCCTGTGCCTCTAGTGTTTGACATTTACGACCCCTGTGTTGTCTCCAGAGACTGGACTTTTTCACGGTGTGTTCAGGGGCCAGGCAGCTATAGCGGATCGAGGAGAGGTGACTACCACTTGAGACAAAAATTACATCGCACTGAAACCATGCAGGAACTCATAGTGCACCTTTAAATGAACTAAAATGACATTTATTTAACATCCACCTTGTCCATTCTCATTTTAATGAAGGCATAATGATTGTTTGGTCGCCGTTGTAAATGAGAACCTGTTCTCGACGGCCTACCCGGTTAAATAAAGGTTAAATAAATAAAAATTTGCAAAGCTGTATAACAGACGTGGACTTGAGCTCTTTAAGACTTCTTCACTCAGACACTTCGAGATAAACATTTAGGTCTAAAGTTTTAACCTGGTAGAATTTAAAAGGAAGGGCAGTCTATTTAACTTTTAGTCCTATACACAACAAAAGGACATGGTCACAGAAATTACTTTTAACACAGCTTCAAATAATGCGTCATCTAACGGCCAGTTTGCTTTGGGCTTGACCGACTTGGACTTTCCCTCCAACTTGAGACTTGACTTATACTCTGCGTTCCAGACACAATTTTTAGCCCGTAAGTTACGACTTCAAGCCACGACTCACGACTTGGTAGCGTTCCAGGGTTCAGGTTGGGCTACGCTGACGTTGACGTTAGCTACTGGCTACGCTGACGTTGACGTTAGCTAGTGGCTACGCTGACGTTGACGTTAGCTAGTGGCTACGCTGACGTTAGCTAGCGGCTACCTAACGCTGACGTTAGCTAGTGGCTACGCTGACGTTAGCTAGCGGCTACCTAACGTTGACGTTAGCTAGTGGCTACGCTGACGTTAGCTAGCGGCTACCTAACGTTGACGTTAGCTAGTGCTAGCTGATACTAGCGATTTCTAGTCAGCGACATATATTGGGCTTTTTAATAAACATAACCTGTAGTAGTACACAATTGTGTGTGTATTGTTTTGATTACAATGTGCGGAATTACTTTACGTTGCATATTTATGTCTATTTATTTCTATTTCACCGGCATCTGTACAGCATCAACAGGGGGTCGCCATTGTTGTTTATGTGTGTGTGACGTCAAAAACTGTAACTGGGAGAACAACGATCAGGTACGAGTTCACGAGTAGTAAGTTACGGGTTGGACCGCCGTTCCAGGGCAACTTTCACGGGTAGAAGGTGGTGAAAACACGAGTTACGGGTTGCCTGGAACGCAGCATTAGAAACAGCTCTGCGACCTTGTCTGAACTACAGCTCCCATGAGGCTTTGCCACCACGTATCTCCAGATGTGCTGATGTTGAATGTTTGTGATAAACTGACGGATGAAGAGTTCCTTTATCTCCACTTCTTAAGCTAAATAAAGCTTTTAAAAAGCCTCTTGGATCAGCTGGATGACTGAATATGTGACAAACGCTTAATTGTACTATTGAATATAAACTCCCCAGCCCTCCTTTTCTCTTTTTACTTTAAACATTTAAAGAGCAAAAATATGTTTTACAAAAAAAAAAAAAACTAAGGTTAACATCCTGAAGCCAGATAAAGAACAATATCAAACAATGCTCTGTCACGGTCGATTTCCACCGTACTGACATGAATCATCATCAAACTTTAATTCCAAAGTGAAGGTATAAGTACACTCCACCCTCCTCCTCCTCCTCCTCCTCCTCCTCCTCCTCCTCCTCCTCCTCCTCCTCCTCCTCCTCCTCCTCCTCCTCCTCCTCCTCCTCCTCCTCCTCTGCTTCTCATGAATAATCAGGACTTTCTAACGTCCTCCCCTTCCAGCAGGCGGTGGGGTTTCACTCAGGGGGGAGACTGACAGGTGGACCGTCCGTGAGCCCCGTCTAATCTGGGATAAAAAAGGACTTTTAGCGTCTTTCCTCGGCCCTGGGAAGACCATGGCTCTCTCCAGGATCGGTCGATTGTCTCTGCTGGCGATTTTACTGCAAATCGTGCTGATTTGCTCGGCTCAGGTGAGAAATAGGTGCTCTTTCTTTCACTAGTATATTGCAGGAAGCATTCCTATAGATGCTAGGTCCTATAGGCGTTTATAGATAAGTTAATGTACTTAACAGCTATGCATTTTCTAAGTATCCTTATAATATACTAAATACAGAATTAGAGGCGTCTGTATGGTCCTTAAAAGTAAGTTTATATGTAAACTTTATGTGATATCAATGTTAATCTCTTATGGTATAATGTTGTATTTTCTTATTGGCACTTCAAATGTATTTGTGTTGCTCAGTAATGAGTAGACTTCTCTATACTTTTAGCACTGATTTTTCACCAACATAATCTCTATGAAAACTCAGTGTGTGTTGCTGTAGTGGGACACTTGTACTTTTTCTAGGGACTCAAATATACTGTACTTAACTACACTAAACAATTCATGGTTTTAGTATTTAATTTTCTTAGTATCCGATTACACATTGTTATTGTTTGAGCTATTTATAAAGTCAGTATGGGGCATGTGAATGTTGAAATTGGGTAAATTAAAGTTTTTTTTCAGCAACATTTTTAAATATATGCATTTAAAAAACAACATAATTTACAAACGACTTCAGTTCTTTTATGAAGTTTATCTAAAACTGATCCAAACCGGGCACCAATAAGGTCCAGTCGGCGGCAGTCATCCGAACACGTGCGGTTACTTAGGCGGTATAATGGGACAAAAATGAGAAACCAGATTTAATTTCGTGACCTTTCCCCTCACATCTTCCTAACAATGAGACTCTGTGTGAGCTGCCCTTCACACCACCACCGCCTCCAGCAGCCGCAGCACGGGATGATATTTAGAGATGAATTTCAGTGAGAAGAAAACTGATTTTTTGTGTGTGTGTGTGTGTGTGTGTGTGTGTGTGTGTGTTTGTGTTACAGAGGGGCCCGGTCGGTCCCAGAGGCCCCCAGGGGCCGCCCGGATCAGCAGGCGTGCCGGGAGTGGACGGCATTGATGTGAGTCGCCGTTTCAGTCATAAAATTCAGTTTTCAGATGGCGTTCGAAGCTGTGCTACGTCCGGGTTAATCAGCTCAGCGAAGCAGGTTTTTCATTGTTTGGCACAAGGAGTTTTAACAATGAAGTCCTTTGGAAATAAAAAGGTTGTTACATGACGTTACAGGGATGTTACACTCCCAAAAAGTGTTAATGAGTGAGCAAAAAGGTGTGATAGAGCAGCTGCTATTTAAACTACAGTAAGGTCATGTTGATGTTTTAATAAAATTGGTTTCCTGCAGCACTATGGGGCTTAAAAAACATTCTACAACTCCTTCTAGTTTACGAAATTCTTCCAAAATCCCACCCAACAAACTCAAATAACTATCAAGATCACACAGAAAAAAAGGGCTGTTTTTCTCGGACCCTGAATATGTAACAGCCAGGATTACTAAGATCATGAGTTCAAGTCCCCCCTCCCCCAATGAACCAAAAACAAAAAGTCAATTCTGTTTTCTGCATCCCCCCCCCCCCTCAACATTAAGGTCTAAATGCTGCTTCAAAACCCTCATCACACATCTAGGGATACAATTTCACTGAGGAATATCCTTTAATATATCCTTTTAAAAAAATCTAAAAATACTGAAATCAAGTTATTTAAATTGTAGAATTTGTAGAAGCCCCCCCCAAAACTCCCAGAAAAATATACAAAGGGACTTGACCTGGTAGTCCTCAATGTGAGCTAACGCCCTGTGCAACAGCTACATAATCTTATGAAAATAAATAGATTTTCCGTTAATGGATTAAGAAAAATTCCACTTTCTAAAACTCTCTAAATTTGAAATAAATATCCTCATCTGAACACGTTCTTCATGTATCTTCAGGGCGACAGAGGAGAAGACTCCACGGTGACCGGCGGACCAGTGAGTGGGCTTTTAATTTCACATTTCACATGCACAAATGCGTAATGGATGCTGACCTTGCACCCAAATCAACAGTGTTAAGTGAAGTGAACTTTTGCTTCCAGGGCGCTGACGGTGATAACGGCAAAGACGGAGTTCCTGGAGCTGCAGGCCTTCCAGGCGCAGATGTAAGTGAAACAACATGTTAGGCACAGACTGGCAGGTTTTGGCGCGTGGCTGGGCGAGTGTTCATCCACCAGACACATTTTAGAGGCTCGTCTCTTTTCAAGAAACTGCTGAACCAGCCGCTTCAAGCCAGTGGATGAGAGTCTTGTTCTTCCCTGCAGGTTAAACTCTCCAACAAGAGGATGTATTGAATCTCTGTAAGATCTGAGCTATTCAGATCTGCTGCTGTGTGAGCAGTTTGTTCCACTGAGTGAAAAAGTGAAAAAAAAAAAAAGAAAGTTCCTTGGTTAAATCAATCTGGCTATTTAGGGGAGAGTCTCGAGTGGCTTCCTGACAGAAACAGGGGTCTTTTTGTGTGAGCTGGAGGGGTGTGCGGAGGGGGGATCGGCTGCCCAGGGACGGCTGACAGGAGAGAACCGTATGCAGGGAAAAGGTGGTGCAGAATGGACTCAGTGTGTTCGCTGTCTGGCTGCGGTGACGGTGCTGAGAACAGACCAGCAGATTCAGAGCTTTCAATGTGGATTGAAACTGAGAATAAATAAGCACCTGATTTTTATACCCATGCTTGCACAAGCATGCTTTGAGGGAAGAGATGGAGAGAGTTTGTACACTAATACACTAACATAACATAGAGCAGAATGCAAAGCAGTGAGAAGATTGTTGTGTTTTGGGCGTGAAAGGAGAAATCCACATGGCATCTGCCATACTATCTGAGGGGTATGTTTTTTTTGGGGGGGGTTTCCACTTTTTGTTATCGTTGGCTGATTGTTTAGTTTTAGGTACCGCTTGCTGATTTCTTTCACCAGGTGGAGCGATTTTTGAGGGTTATTTATGGAGGAGGCAGATGAGGGGAGGAGCTAATGGAAGGAAGGCCACGCCTCCTACTGATATCACATTTTTTGTGTTTAAATCTCTTCATCGAGGAAGCAGTCAGAAAACATTCAGTGTTACAAATTTGGCCTTGCTTTAGAGTCAGAGTATCCAAACCATACGACGACATGGGTTGTTTTATTCCTACCCGATAATACGACCCACGGGAGAGAACGTAACGGTTGCGGTTTTAAACACGTCGTTAACATTGTGAAACGGTTGTTTGGTTATGTTTAGGCACAAAAAACTACTTGGTTATGTTTGGAAAAAGATTGTGGTTTGCGTTACAATCAGACATTTATTCACATTCGGTTACGTTTGTTCCGTAAAGTTAAAGGTTAATTTCGGTTTTTTTTCCAACCTGGACCCCATCTCCCCATATATTTGTGTCTAACAGACTGATGTGACCAAAATATCTCTGAGATCGGTCCAGCATTGAGCGAGAACGGTGTTCTGTCGATCTATGCTACCTATCGAGATGTGCTACTAAGTGGATCTGCGCATGCGCACGACCCACAAGCGTGGTCTGATTCCCCGCCCATAAATCTATGCAACCTTGCGGTCGAGAATACCACAATACGCTACCACTGAAATATTCAATAAATATAATTCAATAGAATATCAAAATATGCTCCTTCTCTCCTGACAGTGCACGTAGGAGTGAGTAGCGGTGCAATATATAATGATTCTGTTGGGGGGAGCATTATTTGATAGGGTATATTTGTCTATCAGAATACGCTACCACTGAAATATTCAATAACGATATAATGGAGTATCAAAATATTCTCAAATAAACACAAGATGTCAATACTGTTAGAGTTATACCTCTATGGGATTCAGCCTGCCTGCACAATTGGAAATGGGAACACATAAGGAAGCACATTTCGATAGGGCAGCGCGACTCGATAGACTCTATCGAGTTGCGCTACGGTAGCATTTTTTGACAAGGCAGCATAGATCGTCAGAACACCGGCCAGCGCGAACCGAGCTGCAATGCAACCTGATAGGGCAATTGTGCACCCTCGATTTTTGTCCACTAAAAGTGATTGTTTTTGCCACCGACAGGCTCAGATTTTATTAAAAGTGTCTGACAGCATTATCAATCTCAGGAGGTGACTTCTTGAGAGGTGACAAACGACTTATGTGGGGGCGTTTTTCGGGGGAGGACAGTCATGTAAAGACATGTAGTCTACACAGCTATCGCCTTATCCCACCCTCCTCCCCAGACTTCACATTATGTCACTCCAAAGTTATCAGTGTATTGGAGAAAGGGATGCTAAATCCTGTTAAACTGTTTCAGTTTGTTTATTAGCGAGAACCGTATTCTCTCCAAGTGAGAAAGTTTTACGAGTGCAGTTGTTGTTGAGCAGGGAAAACTGATCAGATACTCAAAGCACCACCAGAAATGGGTCCGGTTCCATTACTGTATGCAACATATTTGATCAAATTTGGAATAAAATAGTCCAAAATGGAGTTAATTTAGGACATAACTGTGGAGAAGAGAAGAGTGGCTTTTGCCACAGTTGGGATACATCTGGACAGGTTTGACGTAACTTTGTTTTGGCGTAATGAAGTCTGTGGATGATCTTATAACCCTTGTGTTGTCTTCCCGGGTCAAAATTGACCCGATCTTATAAAGCATAAAGTATACATTTTCCAATTCTTCTGAGCCAACTTCATTCCAACTTATCACCGCTGGTTTTACACTTAAGTTTGGAATTCATGGTCAATAAACCTCATTCATATAAAAATATGCCTAATTTTGAGTTAAAAAAACAAAAAAAGCTAATAATTAAGATCAGAGGAATGCATGTTGATGCATAATTACAGCCTGTTTAGTGTATGGAACCATCCATGTTATTTTTGGGCAATGTGGTTGAAAGAAACCTCAGATTTTTTATACAGATCTTTGAAAGCGGGTCAAATTTGACCTGAGGACCGCACAAGGGTTATTAAATTGAGACAGTGCCTAGAGTTGGTGGAGCATTAGTGAATTATGGGTTTTCCCAAAGATAACGATCTATCTCCGTATCCAGCTAGTGTTCCCAGATTTCACATTTGTCCCATAGATGAACGCAGGCAAAGGAAAAGTTTATTAGAAGCATCATTTCAATCATTCATGTCTTGGTTTAAGAGGATAACTCTGTTTTCTTGTTTATGACTTATTTTCATAGTTTTTGGCCATCATTTCAATCAGTAATTATGACATTCTTCTCACCAAATTAAATGCAGAGATCTGGGGATAAGAGCCGTCAGACATCCTCCAGGTTAGCCAAACATATTCGGTGGTAAACATCCATCCCAGTTTACAGGCTGACCGGTTTCCATTGTACACGCAGTTTTGTGGCGTAACTTGGAATTATTAATTATGTTCTTTGTGCATGACATTTTTTAGGATTATTAGCAAGCAAAGTACAAACTGAGACCCGAACCAGGTCCATACCCAGGTCTTTAAGACCGGACCTAAAAGCCAACCTCAGACAAAAGCTATATATTTCCTTTAATTACTTTCATTCGTTATGCTCACGCTTTTTGTACTTTGCATTCTATAATTGCGACACATGGACCCAGAGGATTGCCTCAGTGAGAGAGAGAGAGAGAAAGAGACACATTTTCTTATAAGAAGAACCCTAAAATAAGCGATTTAGATAATCTGGCTAAACTGTTGGCTTGTTTACAACCCGTGTGATTGTTTGTGTTTCTCGCCCCGTGGCGTTGTTGAAGCTAGTTTATTGCAGTATGTCCTCAGAAATTAATTTGATGAGTACAATACTCACAACCGACAGAAACAAAAAGGCCCAAACTACGAAAATAACACCCAAGTTGTGATGAACAGAAGTTGTCCTATAACTTGCTGATGACATGCCAGTTCAGTTTAATGGTGACCTCATCATTCCCACTCAGTCCCTGATGTTTGGTTGTTTGCAGGCAGAGTGATAAGATATATCCCGAGGGAAATTGCTGTACAGCAGTTGCGATACAAAGTTGGAAGAGTGCAAACAGTGGTTAAGTCTAATGTATTGTAGTGGGTATACTGTACTGTATATACCTGTATATATAGGCCAATATATACAGGTATATACAGTACAGTATACCCACTACAATACATTAGACTTAACCACTGTTTGCACTCTTCCAACTTTGTATCGCAACTGCTGTACAGCAATTTCCCTATATATATAGATATATATATCTATATCTATAGGCCAGAATCTGCCTTTGGGGGAGGGGGGGCGACATCATAGTGGGGGGGGGGGGTCTGGGTGTCCTACCCGAGGGAAGTTTTGAGCATCAACGACTTCATTTCCTGTATTCAAATACACTTTTATGCACCAATTTACGGTGGAAATACCTTTATGCGAAGAACAACACAGATGACAATTCAAAATATATCAAAAATATAATGTAAAGTATGTTGTTGCGTGTCATTGGGCATTTTTAAGTGGGTATATGTAAATCCTGGAGCTTTCTTAGTGGGTATACTACGTATACCTGCGTATCACGTAGACTACACCACTGAGTGCAAATATATGAAGAGTGACAATAACAATAAGGCACAATGAGTTATGTAATTTAACTGAAGTGATCCTCTGAAGGCAACGATCCCTCCAATATGGTATTAATTCTTCTTTAATACAGTAGACATCAGCATATGTTTGGTAAGACACATAACTTAATGTTATCAGTTAGTTAGTTATTATAATTTGTTTACATCTTAATGTGTTGGATGTTTGGTAAATGCTGATGTGTCATCTTTGTAGGGACCTGTTGGACCTCCTGGAGATACAGGACCACTGGGTCTAAAAGGAGCAAAAGTAAGTTTATTATCACAACATTTTATTATTACATTACATTAAATGTCATTTTAGCTGAGGCTTTTATCCAAAGCGACTTACAATTAAGTGCTTTCAACTGTGAAGGTACAAACTCCAGACAACTAGTAAGTGCAAGTACATTAGCTTTAAGTAAGCAATGTTTTTAATCAGTTTTTAATGTTTTTTATCCGATATTACATTAATCTTTCTGTTAAAATGTGAGCACTAATTCTGACACTCTGTCGGCTGAGCTACTGGCTAAATATTTTGGCCAACCTATAAGAACATATATTGTTCTTTCCTGTTGTACTCCAATATTTTTTTTTTATGTCAGATTGAACATTTCTGCTCTTGTTCGTTTTCAGGGAGATACTGGGCCACGTGGGCCTGCTGGAGAGCCCGTAAGTTATATATTAGCTTTATATTTATGTTTTAGCAATACCCAGATTAAATTGATCAGTAGCGCAAATTCTGTACAGAACTTCATTCACAGAGTTGTGTAAACATTAGCTACTTAGGTGTTAGGATACATAACTAAGGATCAAATGCACAATAATACAATGTGTACTGATAATAAACTGTTCAGTAAAGAACTGATATGATCTGTAAAAAGCAGTCTTTGTTACATACATCTGTATATAATGTTGTAATACTGCTGACTGTATAAGTCTATTTTGTTCATCTTATGCAACCACTCTACTTATACACTTATAAATAATAATACATGTATATCTAGGTTTGATCTGTCAATTGATCACTGACGCTGTCAATGAATGATTTCTCTCTCGCAGGGTGAAGGACCTGATGGGCTGGATGTGAGTATAAACAAAATATCACACTTTATACACTATGCTGATAACTGCATGCAACATTACTCCTATAAAAATAAATCATTATGTATTTGTTGATTATAATTTGAGCGTAGATTTCTGTAATTTCAAATCCACGACTAAAGTTAAAGCTTCTATAGACATAACAATATTAATACGTTTCCTTGGGGTTGTGTTTGGGCTGTGACATTAATAGTAAACATTATGAATACAGGACTTTCACTTGATTTCTACACTGCAGTATTGCTACTTTTACTTAAGTAAAAGGTCTAAGTACTTCGTCCACCACTGAATATGGCTGTATTTATTACAAGTGTCACAGCACATGGATGAGTATTACATGCTTAATACAATCCTGGTTACATCTCTGGTTATGAAGACTTCTAATAAGGTCACAAAAGATATAGTGGTCTTCCTTATAGATGGAAAACTGGACCTCTTACAACATGTTTCCTCCGGCATCTTTAACGTTTTTAACATTTGTAACTATTGTTTGGTGAGTGTTTGTTGGATCTGACTGTATGGACTTGGAAACTGCAAATGAATGGCCCATTGAGATTAAAAAGTGTCTGAAAATATATAATATGTATAGGTACAAAGGATACATTTGCTACAGCGTCAGAGGCTTCATTGCAACAGATTTTTTGGGCTGTTTGTTAACAGGGTCTTCCCGGTACAGACGGGCTACCAGGTGAACTGGGCAAAGTTGGAGCACCAGTAAGTACACTTCATCATTTTAATTATGTAATTATGTAAATATTTATATATATTCAAGTAAACCAACTTTAGCAATAAATCAGTTTCTATATGTCCTGAGAACGTCAGCAAAGGAACAAAGATACAGACAGTTTTCTTTTGCTTGGGGTCGAGATGTGTAACATTCAAATTTGTATTTACATTTTTTTAATTTGTTTAAAATATGCGGAAAATTGCCCGAAAATCTGCGGAAAATCCTGCATAATTCTATGTCCACAGATTCCCTGTGGCCTTGTTGGTAATGCTGTTGATGCTGCATTACGATTTAAGATTATTGTCCATATTAATAAAATAAATGATTTAACTAATTTAATCTCTCGCAGGGAGCGAGAGGCAAGAGAGGTCAAGTGGGTCTTCCTGGTGTTGCTGGGCCACGGGTAAATATCACAGCTTCTGTAACATAAGTATTATTTTACTTTCATGGTGGCAGGGCAGCTCTCGATGAGAACCGTTAGATGCATTCATGTTAATGTCGGAATGGAGAAGAAAAGTTTATGTCGGCTCAACACACATTGTGTTTGTCTTCTAGGGTCCTCCAGGCGTGTATCAAGGCGAGGACCTGGTAAGTTTGAAGCCAAAGTAGATTCATTTACAGTGTTTCCACTAGGTTGACTGCTTTAACCTGGCCAACACATTCTCTCTCCCATCGCGTAAAATACGGACGCTTGGTCAGGTGCCTTTGGTGTTGTTGTTGACGTTAAAAGTCTCCTTTAGCGTCGTATCTAAACGCACTTTATCTAAACGCGCTTGGTCGGGACTATTGGCATCACTTTTGATGCAGTTAGGTTAAGGAAAAGGTCGTGGGTGGGCTTACGTTTCCATGACACGTGGGACAAGAACCGGACGGTTGGGGTTTAGGAAAAGAAGAACGGACGGTTGGGTTTAGGAAAAGAAGAACGGGACGGTTGGGTTTAGGAAAAGAAGAACGGGACGGTTGGGTTTAGGAAAAGAAGAACGGACGGTTGGGTTTAGGAAAAGAAGAACGGGACAGTTGGGTTTAGGAAAAGAAGAACGGGACGGTTGGGTTTAGGAAAAGAAGAACGGGACTGTTGGGTTTAGGAAAAGAAGAACGGGACGGTTGGGTTTAGGTAAAGAAGAACGGGACAGTTGGGTTTAGGAAAAGAAGAACGGGACGGTTGGGTTTAGGAAAAGAAGAACGGGACAGTTGGGTTTAGGAAAAGAAGAACGGGACTGTTGGGTTTAGGAAAAGAAGAACGGGACAGTTGGGTTTAGGAAAAGAAGAACGGGACTGTTGGGTTTAGGAAAAGAAGAACGGGACGGTTGGGTTTAGGTAAAGAAGAACGGGACAGTTGGGTTTAGGAAAAGAAGAACGGGACAGTTGGGTTTAGGAAAAGAAGAACGGGACAGTTGGGTTTAGGAAAAGAAGAACGGGACGGTTGGGTTTAGGAAAAGAAGAACGGACGGTTGGGTTTAGGAAAAGAAGAACAGACGGTTGGGTTTAGGAAAAGAAGAACGGACGGTTGGGTTTAGGAAAAGAAGAACAGACGGTTGGGTTTAGGAAAAGAAGAACGGGACGGTTGGGTTTAGGAAAAGAAGAACAGACGGTTGGGTTTAGGAAAAGAAGAACAGACGGTTGGGTTTAGGAAAAGAAGAACGGGACGGTTGGGTTTTGGAAAAGAAGAACAGACGGTTGGGTTTAGGAAAAGAAGAACGGGACAGTTGGGTTTAGGAAAAGAAGAACAGACGGTTGGGTTTAGGAAAAGAAGAAGGGGACGGTTGGGTTTAGGAAAATGTGACACGGTTAGTGTTAATATTCAACAACTAGTCGATTCATCTTTAAAGCTATAACTCCTACATGAACAAATATTCCAACGTGACATTGTGACTTTGCGTAAACATACACAACACTTTCTTAAGCCAAGTGGTGTGTTATCTGTACGCATGTATGTCTACGCCGTATACAGCGGACGGGTTGGGTTTAGGAAATGTGGCACACGGGACACGATCCCCGGTCTCCTGGGTGAAAGTCCTGTGTTGTGTGACCCATCCACCCCCCCAACCAACCTCCCTATGCAGATTTTTGTGCTTTCATACTACTCGCTACCGTAGTTGCTCATAGTGCTACGTCATCTTCACACGCAGTGTAGCTGCTGCTCTCCCTGGTGCATTCTACACACACACTGAAGGGTGCTTTTTGCGTCATTCCAGACGCTGACAGCCACTGCCCAAATGTTCGTATTTTACGAGTTCGGAGTGAGAACGGGTGGGCCTGGCGGACGGGTCTGCGAGGGGGACTCTATCACCACCACAGCAAATGCCATTCTCAATTTAACACTTTCAAGTTTTAAATCCACATGAACCACTCTTTATGCATATTGTCATGAATTGGACCCAACGCATGTAGCATTTAGCATCAGTGGAGCCCCCTGGTGGCAGGGCTCTTCCATGACCTCAAATAGGCTGTTGTGTTTTTCAGTGTCCTAACGCCTGTCCTGCTGGTCTCAATGGACATCCTGGTCTCCCCGGCATGAAAGTGAGTAAAATGTCACTGATGCTGCTATCGTTTTCTCTCGCTTCAGCTGCTCGGTAACGCTTTTTGATTGGCCTGTTTTGCTAAATGCATTTTATAGATAAATGTTACTGTAAATGTTCCTACCTGTCTGTCTGTAGGGCCATAAAGGAGGTAAAGGTGAATCTGGTGAGCCCGGAAGACAAGGACACAAGGTAACATCCCTTCCTCTCACACTGTGCAGCCGCTATATCTATTCCTGCAACAGATAACATGCAAAGATGATGCAGACTTTAAAAAAAATGCAGTGTCTAGAATAAAATCTTTTAATTTAAAGGTATGAGACAGTTTCTTGTCAGCTAAGCCTGTGTTTTCTCTGCCGCTTTTGAATAATGAATTAATGCTGAAGAAGATGAAAACAAAAAAAATATTTCTAGATATAACATGATAACAAAACTTACGGTTTTCTTTCAGGGAGAGGAGGGCGAACAAGGGCCCATGGGTGAAGTTGGATCCCAAGGACTACCAGTAAAATATTTCACCATCACATCTCAACTCGCTGTCACAATAAAAGTTCTCTCGACATGCTTCAAGCGAGTCAAACATATTAACATGGGACATTTCTGTCTCTTCTCCTCTGTCCGCTGAGTAATTTTAGGGCCCAGGTGGACCAAGAGGCCTCCAAGGAATAATTGGCTCCAAAGGCGACAGTGTAAGAGGTCACACAGTCAAACACACCGCATGCGAGTCTCATCGAGTCGTAAAACAAAAATTATGTTTAAACCCACAAGAGATTTTTACAGAGTAAACACAGCTATATATACACACTCCACAAAATGGCTGACTATCAATTATCCAATCACGTCAAGACACATGATGGCTGACCTACCAAACTTCCAACAAAGACATTTCAAAATAAAAGCTCATTAAAAGAATGTAACCATGCAGTCACAAAATATAGTCAGAGCGCATTAAAACCTAAGGAAATGTAAAAGAGCTCATGAAACAGATACAGAACTCTGTAATAGGCTACTGTAAAACTTGAATGCTCAACATTCTTATTCATTCTCTCTGAGAACTGTCTAATCTAATGACCGCATCTGCACTGAAATAAATGTGTGTCTTGACGTACACTGACTACATTTTTATATAATTTAATTTAAATATGTTATAAAAAAATAAGACTTCACTCGCTCAACTCACATAGAAAGTTTGAAAACTTTGAAGACTGCGTGCTGGATCCTTAATGTGGATGACAATAATATATAAAGGTAATTAGGACAGCAGTCCAATTGATAGTTTTTTATTGCCACACGGGCCTTTCAGACAGCGCCCTTCCTTAGCGTGTCAAATTGAAAAAGTATCAATATACACTCAAAAATGGAGGTACGAGACAAGAACATTTCTGTACTCACAAGTACACTTTTTTAATATGTTCTCTCAAGTGTACAGTATTTTTTTTAATAGGCCAGAAATGTACCTGAGGGTACAAAATAAAAGAGAAGGGTACACAGTTGTCTTTCGAGAGGGTACCTCTCCTGCGACACGCATTTGTACCCTTTTAGGAACACAAGGGTACTTCTATTTTTGAGTGTGTACGAGTGCTGTCCTAAGTACCTTTTATAATTTAAATATGTAAAAAATTCTTGAATTGATTCAACTTTTACTGACTACAGCGATTTCCCGTCTCCACAAACAGGGACCTCGTGGGAAACCTGGTGATGGAGGTCCTCAGGGAATCCAGGGACATCCAGTAAGTCTGCATCTTTGTCTCACCTCTGTTGACCCCCTTCTTGTTATTGAGACATAAATACTGATCATACAACATTTTGTTTTAGGGGGATTTCGGTCAAAGAGGAGCCATAGGTGAGCCCGGGCCAGCGGGAGTGCAGGTAAGATCTTTCAGATACACAAACCAGACCAAAAATAACAACAGTGACACAATTTGGCAGCTGTAAACTTATGATTTGTGTACGCAGTTTCTGCTGTCTTAAAATCCTGGAAATAAATCAACAGACTTAATGAAAATACTCATTTTTAATGTCATTGGTCCTTTTGTTTCCCCGTCCAATTTTTTCTTTAATATGTGTTATATATTCAACTTTCCTTCTTTGTTTTATTTAAAGGGTGATCGGGGTCCATCTGGAATCAGAGGAGTGCCAGGGCCAAAAGGAGAGCCTGTGAGCACCGCTTCATCTTATCAATCAATCAATAAATAAATACATCCCTCTTCCAACCAAACTGTCCTGCTGCGTTATACCTATCTATCTTTCATAATGCAACCATATGAATGTCGTTGAACCAGCCAACACATCTTATTTTAGTTTGAAAGCTGTATACTTTTCTACCTCTGTTTGTTCGAAGTGGTTCCTACATTTAAAGAGAGATATATTTGTGTAATTATCTACAATAACCCTTTCATGTATCTGGTCAACAGGGCCTCCCTGGTCCAGATGGCCGTGAGGGAATACCCGGGCTGCCAGGATCAAGGGTAACTATACTATCTATTTTTATTTTACATTTTTACAGAAGTGTGTGAAAGGGATTTTTAGCTTGTGAAGCGTGCTTTTAGATAGAAAGTCCTCAGTCTAAGTCTAAAGACGAGTCCTTAAAAAGATCTTGCGCCTCCCCCTGACAGTTTGTTTCTGTGTTTTTTTAGGGTCTTACAGGGAAAAATGGGGCTCCAGGTGATGCTGGCCTACAAGGACTTCCTGTAAGTGTGACCTCTGACCCCAAAGCTTGTCTGATTCATCATTTACAGCGTGAGATTTGTTGATGTTTGATATCATTTTCTCCATGTAGGGTTTGCCAGGCGCTTATGGCCATAAAGGATTCAGTGGTCCAGTGGTAGGATTACAATTTTATTCAGTAACACTATAAATAACGGATATTTCCACTACTACTACTATTACTGCTATTACTGATGGCCAGATTGTAGATTTCAAAATAAAATACACTGCACTGTTTTTCTCTTTTTGTCACCAGGGTAACACAGGTGATCCAGGTGTTGTAGGAGTGATGGGGTCTCCAGGGAAACAAGTAAGTTTGAAGCAAGTTCAAGCACAACTTTTGTGTTACAATAAAGTTAATTTAATTGTAAAACAAGAGCCTCGGAGTTAGTATGTAAAAGCACATTAAACTACCTGAGAAACACCAACCAGTTGACTGGTTTGAGGTATTTTAAGAACTGAAGAATGTCCTCAACTTATAAAATAATCAACAAAGCTTTTCTTGAAGTACAAGACAAAAGCCGATGCCACTGACAATTATTTGATGTCTTATTTGTTTCCAGGGCGAGCGTGGCGAGCAGGGAGAGGTGGGACCAGTCGGACCCAGAGGAGGACCAGTGAGTCAGCAGCATCTGCATTTCACTTAAAGCTGAGAGAGACAGTTTTCTCCCTGAGACAGGAACTTATATGAGTCTCACCCTCCTTTTCTTTCACTTCCTGCCCCAGCACTTGTCACTCATCCCAAAAGCCTCCAAGGCAGATCCAAGGGGGCAGACTTCTCTCCACAGAGTGAAGCCTCCTATGGCGCCATTTAATGTTAATGTTAACTAGCATTTTAGGTAGCAATAATTAGCCTGTGCCTATGTTATCTCCTTACATATACCTACGCTCTCCGTCTCTGCAAGATTGGGAATGATTGAGATTTCTCTTGGCACAGCTACCAGAAGACTTACAACTTTCAGACACGTTGCTCACGTCACATCTACGTCGGCAAGCTCAGTTTGCAGCTGCGCAGTAACGCTCGAGCCTAACTGAAAAGTGCTTCTAATAGACTTCACTGGTCTCCGTCCAGAGCAGCGGGATCTGTCGGTCCATTTTACATACTGTCTTTGGGCAGATCTCTGCGTGTCCAGTAGCCCAAACATGGCACACTAACAGGACATGGCACAAGCCTCCCAAAAAAATTAAATCACAGGCAGATTGCTAAACAAATGCACAGACAGGCTGCTACTCAGTTGCAGTTAGTTGTCATTATTGAATGTTAAAAGGTTGCATATTGTAGCCTGTGTAAACGTGGTCAAAGTCTGATTGAAGGAGGTTTCTAAGACCATGTAAATCCTGTTTCTGAAGGGCCAAAGTGAAGGCTGAGTGAGATTCAATCACATCATTTATCTTTCATTTCCAAGATTGAAAGTAAAACCGACCTAAGCAGGAGGATCGACCAGATCAATGAAAGAAGTACTGCACCTTCGTCTAATCAATTTTTACCCCTCCTGAACATCAACCAGAACACGTAGGCTACAGTCTGCTGCACAGTTCAGTGTTTTACATCATGCATATTGCAGTTTTTTACATTTCTGCATCATCTAATACATAACATTTGAACGGAGTAACAAATTATTATGCCTATAACTGCCACAGAAGGACATTTAGCACACCTAGCACAGAAAACAGTGTGACATAAAAACAGATAAACAGATAAAAGCCATAAAGCATACTTACAGTTGCTCGTAATGTGGCAAAGCTGTTTTTAAAATAATTTCCTGGTTAATGTCTACAATTAATTATTACATTACTGATTACTATTTAATATGGAATAAAACAAATTTTTACTTGTATGAAAATGAACAAAAAACTCAAACTGCATTAGCAGCTCAAAATCGCAAACTACTTCTTTACATTTTGCGGCATTTTACATTGATGCCACACAATAAAAAAAAATAAACATTCTCCTTTCCTTCATCCCTTCATCTCATCATCCCGTAACCCCTCACCCTTCGTCCCTCAAACCTCATCCTTTCATCCAGATCCTTAATCCAATTCTCTTATATCATCTTGGCTGTATTGTTATTGCCGTGGTCTTTGTTAGTGAAAAGAACATTAAACATTCACATCTTTACAAAATTCATCAGCCATTTGTCTGGGCAGCGTAGTAAAGCTAAACAAAATATTTCTTTCCATTGTGCTATTATGCATTTAGGCATCTATTTGTGCTTTCTATCCAGATTTTACCTTTCCTTTTCTCTCTCTTTTAGGGTGCCAGAGGAGAGAGAGGGCCTGACGGGCCTCTAGGATCACCAGGACCCAGGGTAAGACCTGAGAGAGAGAGGCTGTCTAACACCAGGGATAAAATGTCATCCAACACCTTAATGATACATCTCACAAAGTTTCTTCAGACTACATTTGTTTTTGCTGCATTAAAAGTTACAATGGGAGAAAGATTAACCTTCGACATCAGCTGGAAACACAGATAATAGAGTGTAGTTCCCAGGAGAACAAAGTGAGAAAGAGTCAAACAGTGTGTAGTGTGATTATCCCAACAGTTTGTTGTGATGTGTACAGAATTAGGGAGAGGTCAGACCAGAATATAGGAAATTTGGGGTGTGTTTGTATGTCACAGTTCAAAGTTTAGTTTGAGCGAGGCGAGATCAATTCCCGACTGCCTGTGTGTCTTCAGTCCACATGTGGCAGTAACACACAATAATACACACAATAATGATGGTGGATGGTGAGCAAGACAAAGAAAAAGAGGCAACTTAAAGGAGAAGATAATTAGAAGAGGAGGTGCTCTGCATGAAAGGAAGCTTTCATTTCAGATGCATTTTAAAACCAGGTGTGAATATATAAAGCTGCTTCTTTTTTATCAAGTCGCAGTCTAGATAAAAACACTAACTATATTAAAAACTATGTTAGTTAGCCTTTTGTTCATTTTGAATAAACAGAACACTTCTGATTTGAAATATTATTTTCCGTAAAAAGAGAAACTTAAATAGCATAATATTAAATATAAATAAGTAAGTAATTATATTATATTATAGACAGTAAAAAAATAAAATAAATGTAATAATTTTTTTTCTCCATTTTAAAGCAATTACATGTTTGGCTTTTAACAGAGAAATTAATTAGGGTTGAGTTTCCTTACATTTACTGGAAACTCTTCAGGGTATATGCTGTATGTAATAGATAAAAGCCACATGTTAATGCTCGGTATTAAATGAATAGTGCCACATATAGCCTATTAAATCATCAGTCACAGGTGCATACTGTATGCTACAGCCTTCAATTTCCAGAACAAATAAAGAACAATAGGTTTAACCCTAATTTGGGGCAAAGACCTCTCAGAAAGAGCAGGGCCCCAGTACAGAACCCTGTGGTACTCCAAACATTAAGTCACACATCTCTGTTAAATTATGGTTTATGTTATGTTGAAAAAAAGTAAGAAAAATCAACAAATCAATTAAGAATTGTTGATTTTGAAGGTGTGTGGTCAACATTTTGTCTTACACTCAAGTCTACTTCCAGTGATCAGCAGCTCGTGACAGCCCTTGGTGTGCATTACTTTTCTTTATTATATCCTAAAATAAAAAGGCATCAACAAAAGACTAGTGATACTTCATGATGTTCATGAAGCCAAGACTAAATGTGATTATTTACTGTAATACCCTGAAAAACAAGGGCTGTATGGACTGGAAACAGCTAATCACTATTTTACATTCAGTAAGTATGATCCTTTGCTAGATATAAAGAATTCTCAAAATTTCTGTTACACCTGCAGACATCAATCCTGACACATGATTGTGTAAGAAAATTGTATATCTTAAGACCGCAAACACAAACTTTCTTTCCCTGTTTTTTTTCACAAACATGAATGTAGTAAATGATAATTGTCACATGGCAAAAAAAAAACTGGATTACGACTGTGAAGAATTACTTACTTATTATAATTACTTAACGGAATACACGGAACAGTGTTTGCGAGAAAAGGCAATGTTAAGGTCAGTTAAAGTTATAAAGAACTATATACGTACTACCATGCACATGTACACACATTACATCACTTCATGATTCTCACACAACACTCTGGTCTCGAGTTAAACCATAGCTAACAATTCATTACTATGACCTCAACGTTATTTTGAAACAGGGGAACAACATCAGACAGCCCGTATTTGGAAACAGGGGAACAACATCAGACAGCCCGTATTTGGTATTGAGGTAATCCAAAAGTAACTGTAATCACGTAACGCTGCTTTAATATTGTGATACTTGGATTAGGTTACTGATTACATTTTTTAACAGGTAATTAGTAATTTTATCGGAATACATGTTTTAAAGTAATCCTCCCAACCCTGGTAAAATCTGTCCATAATGGTTTTTTGAGTTTCTAAAAAAACATTCCCTCTTTTTTGTGCTAATTACCTGCGAAGAAAACAACAGGATTATAGTAATACTCTTATGGGAAAAGAAGAGAGCATGGATGGATCGAGAAACATTGAAAGATACATTTTGATGAAGCTAATTTCAGAAGATAGTAATCTCTATGTGATTGACAGTCCATGGCCGAAGTGCCAGCTGATCCTTTCTGCTTAGCTCTGTGCTGCTGCATAACTTGTCTCTAGCAAACTCAGAGATCAGGGCTCTGAAATACAAAGCGAGCAATCAGTGTTCATAAATACTATCTCCTATCCTGAACGTATTATTCAACACGAGGATCATTCACCAACATAAACCTTGTACCTGGGAACTGAAGCCTCGTGCTAGGCTTTTATTAAAGAGTGGCAGATCTTTATGAACTTCTGTCCCTGCAGTTAAGTCTCTAATTCGCCGGTGACCGGGTATGAATGGCCTCTTGTTACAGAAATCCGAATGCCCAAGGGGTTTTTCTGCAGCTCAGGGGGGGGATTCAGGGCAGGAAAAGAAGCTGAGAAGCCTTGAAAGAGCTCTCTGTTCCCCAGGAATGTCTGAAACCCATCGCCCACTGTACACTACAATCAGTACCACCACACACACCCAGAAACATGTGAGGGAGGGTGGATGGTTGGATGATTGGGAGGGGGGGGGGATCCTTCCAGCCTCACCGTTCAGATGATGTGAAGCTGGACATGTTTTCATTTCTTCTGTGGATGTGGTCAAGTTAAGGTGGGGGAGGGGAGTTTTTAAGCCTCACATAGTCGGTCTTGTGTTATGATTCTGAGTGTAAATTCTGTGCATTTAACTGTTTATTTTTTTTGTGTGTATGTGTTTTAACAGGGAGTCAAAGGAGACCCGGGATTTCCTGGACTTCCTGGCCCTGCTGGTTATCGTGGGGAGAAGGGCGACAGGGTGAGAGACACAAAATGACAGAAATACAAAGATTAACTTTAACAGTGAAGCCAAAAAATCTGTGCTTAGTCTCGCATTGTTCCAGACCTTTCTCCACAGCGCTGTGGAGTAAAGTCTGGCCACACCGCAGATATTTTGGGGTAGGAGAAACAAATGCTCTGGGTTGTTTGCCTTTCTTTAAACCAATCATCTTGGGCGATGTTAAGCTCCGCATGGAGCGACAGTGGCTCTGCAAAATAGTCTCGGGAAGGAACTTTGGATCCCGCAAAAGAAAATGCCACATAAAATATTAAACTAAGTTAACTGTTCACACAATACAGTAATGAGCTGTTTAAATTAACTGGATACATGGTTAAACCTCATTTGCTCTTACCAGTGTATCACCGTCGTCCACAGCAATCGCACCGTCCCAGTTAGAGAGGAAATGCCGTAAACATGTTCTTTTTAAATCTTTACAATAATTCCCTGAAAGAACCAAGCAGGCCTGCCTTGTTGCACAATCCAAATTTCCAGTGTATAGCTTGCTAGCTCAAAGTGTGTTGTTGCATTTTGTCAGTTTCTATATCATGAGCTTGTTTTCAAATGTCAGATCATAAAAAATACAGTTGACCACAAGAGGGTGTCGGGGAGGGTTGGGTGGAGACCACCTTTGTTGTGTACTTGTTATCTATTAAATAGCAATAAAAAGATAGTTTTTAGTCGTATGTATTGTTAAGCTTAAAGCGGCTACAAGCGATTTCATAATAGTTTAATAATAAAAAACAATTTTTCGAAATACATAATGTGAAAACAATGTGACAATGTAAAGGAGGCGCTAGTAGTGATGAACCTATACAGAGAATTGTTAGCTGCAGCTCCTCTCAGCTCATTCTTTATCTGTCTGGCTTCAACTCTCACCTTTCAGAGAAAAAAAGCTGTAAAAAGCCAGTTTACTCTACCTGCTCAGCAGCAAACAGCGGAACAGAAACTAAAATCTGATTCATGGTTCTGCAGAGGCCCCATGAAGAGCTTTCGCCGTAGCCTACGTGCGTGGCCTGAAGGTTACACTTGTGCGTTGGTGTGTGTGTGGATCTCTTTAAGAGAATAGCAGGAAAAGTTAACCCTCTCCCTGATTTCATGTTGTTCATGGAGAAGGATAACCCGGAAATGAGTCGGAGGAAATGCCACACTACCAAGCTACGTCCGAGGTGCACGTCAGGCTTCGGTGTAGGGTCGGTATATCTACGTACCTACATACGTACCCACGGCGTCGACTTAATGCAGAAGCATAAATTGGCCCTAACCAGTCCCTCCAGAAAAACTTGATTATGCGATCGCATAATTCAATACATAATCAGCCAAAGTCCGCATATTTATGCGGGGGGCCGCATTTTTTAAAATACGCCGCAGTTTCGCCGCATAAATTGCCGATTTCTGCGCAAAATATGCGGGGCTTGCATGATTTCATAATCCCCGAATTTTCGTTGCAAAAAAGTCACATATATCTCAGCAGAAAGTTGAAAAATGTTGCGTTTACTTCACACAAGAGCAGTCATTTTCCCCTGTTGCCATGGGAACGTTATGAAGTGATATGCCTAGTGAGAACACGGTGTTGGGGGAATCACTTTTTTTTCTCTTTTTCATCAAACCGCAGTTTTTGCAAGTTCCCACAATTTCATTGCATAAAATTGCATAAATATCCTGCATATTCCATCACATTTTTTAAGAAAACGTGCCGCATAATCAAGGATTTTTGCCCGCAACAATCACAAAAAAACTCTGCGTTTTTCTGGAGGGACTGTCTAACTGGTGAACAAAGTGGAGCATTTAGAAACTAAAGAAACAGGTATTTGTCTTTGTTGGTAGAGAGCAAAAACAACTAAAAGAGCTAAAATATAGGATTTTACATCACGTGGACACAAACAGAAAGACTCCTAATAAATCATCATGTTGCTCTGTAACAGCTGGATGTGTAAACAAGCAACTGTTTGTTAACATGTTCAACATATCAACTCAAACGGTAATGACATGTCAATGTTGTGTTCACTACTTGTTTCTGAGAAAAGAAAACAAACAATTATTGCAGGTTTAAAAAATGAATTTATTGTTATTCCAAATATTGACCCAAAACATCAGCCGTTTTCATGTGTAAGGAGCCCAAAATGATCAAATCCAAGTGAGCAGTCTCATTTCTGAATGTATGAAATAAAATTTGAATCATGGCCAGATCAAATCTACACCAAAGTCATCACCAATTTTCTTTGACTTAACTGAATATTTAGAACATGTGAAAATGCCGTAAAAGTTTTACTGTAAGAAACTACGGATTTATTTGTTTGAAAAATATTAAGTACTTTCAGATAATCGTTATTATTATCAACTTTTTTCTCAGGGTGCAGTCGGTCTCAGTGGTCCAAAGGGAGACCAGGTATGTTACATGAATTGTAATGTTACATCTAGCTATTAAAACTCAGATTACAGTGTGTTGAACACTGAACAAGTGCCAAACATCTGTCATGCATTTTTATTTCAGGGAGGGGCAGGTGCTGAAGGAACACCAGGAGATGCCGGAGACCTGGTGAGTGATTGACAACTGAAACGCCTGCTTTTGACTGAAAGGGTGAAACCTAGTTTTAGAAAGTCTGAAAAAGTCTGGAGAAGTGAAGTCTCAAATGTGTTGTTGTGAGCAATCATATTTTTTGTAACAACAACAATATCAATACAATATAAAATTATTAAGATATGAAAAAGAGGCTGGTACTAAGATAAGATACAATACGATACGATAAGATACCATACGATAAGAATAGATGTGATACGATCAGATGTGATTAGATACGATACCATACAATACCATACAATAAGATACAATAAGATACCATACGATAAGATCAGATGTGATATGATAAGATACGATACGATCAGATACGATCAGATACGATCAGATACG
This sequence comes from Gymnocephalus cernua, assembly GCA_023631565.1. Lineage (NCBI taxonomy): Eukaryota > Metazoa > Chordata > Actinopteri > Perciformes > Percidae > Gymnocephalus > Gymnocephalus cernua. Next base: position 38,667,538 of record CM042427.1, on the reverse strand, counting down.
ATCAGATACGATAAGAAACGTAAGATAAGATCAGATACGATAAGATACGATAAGATAAGGCCAGATATGATAAGATACGAGACGATCAGATGCAATACGATCAGATGCGATAAGATAAGACCAGATACAATAAGATACGATAAGATACGATAAGATACGATCAGATATGATAAGATAAGACCAGATACGATCAGATATGATAAGATAAGACCAGATACGATCAGATATGATAAGATAAGACCAGATACGATAAGATATAAGATAAGACCAGATACGATAAGATACGATAAGATACGATAAGATAAGACCAGATACGATAAGATATGATAAGATAAGACCAGATACGATCAGATATGATAAGATAAGACCAGATACGATAAGATAAGATAAGACCAGATACGATAAGATAAGATAAGACCAGATACAATCAGATGCGATAAGATAAGATCAGATGCGATAAGATAAGATCAGATACGATACGATACGATACAATAACAAACTTTACTGCTCCACAGAGTGGAGAATTCTGCTTGGGCTAACACCCATGCTGCAGCCATTACCAGTTAAACCATCCATACAAACATCCATACAGAGATGTTTTTGAACATACGACACATTCCTAAAAACACCAGTAGGCAAAGACAGTGAAAACATGCACACTTAAAAAAAGAAAAACACCAATCCTTCAGTAAATAAAATAAGTAAATTCAATCACAATTCCGTCCTGACTGTGAGATGGAAAAAAAAGTGTAGGAACATATCAATTTCCATGTTCATGTACAATTATTGACCTATCTTTTCCCTCACAGGGTGAACAAGGAGAACCAGGAGAGAAAGGATCGGTATGTTGACCTACACAAAGCATCATATGTCTCAGAAGGTCCTTATTGTTTTACTGATATAATTCCCATTATTGTTTACGTCCTGCAACTGTTTAAGGAGCATAATCAGTTCCTTTACTGCAGTTTGTACGTGAGCTTTAACTGTGAAGCGGCTGCAGGACGTGTTGAGTCTGCCATAAAAAGCTGATGCATCTTGATAAATGTATTGTCTGGATTTGGTCAACTTTCAAACAATTTCAAACAGCAGTAACAATTTCCTTCTGGTTTTACAATCCCTCCTCTCCCTTTGACTTTTATATAAATAACTGCCGACTTTGCTGCTTTCTTACATGTTGTCCCTGATCTCACGAATAAATGAGATGTTTAGATTAGTTTCCCCACCTTTAACAGGTGTTCTTGAGTTACCAGTGTGTACTCTACGTGTTGTAATAATCCTAAATAGAGGAATGCCAATTACTTCATGTCCTATGGTCCTGTGATAAGGTCCAGGAATTTCAGACCAGGATGCATGATAACCTGTGTCGGATTGCAGGGACCCAGGTTCCATTCAGCCGAAGATGATTTGTTCTAGGAGATGGATCAATCCTAAGCAGAATAGATAAGCACATCAGAAGTTGGGTCCAAAATTGGGCGATGCCTGCGAGCTAGTTCAGGCAGCCAACTCGAGCTGCACTGCGTACACACACGTGAGATGCCTCACTCCCTGTATCATTTACCAAACACACCCCCTCAATTTGGCGGTATATTTAAGCTGCACAAATTCCCCATCTCTGCCTTGTCAATGCTGCTGCTGCCCTGCAGCTGTTTCGCTGCCCGCTGTTAGCCACCCCCGCCACCACCCCAGCATCCACCTGCCCGGAGGAAGCTACTTTATTATCACTCCCCAATATCTCATGTAAACCTGTACTGCGGGGAGTGATGAGGTCGGAGTCTGGCCGCCAAACACAATGTTCTGCTGTCATAATATACATTTCAAACGTGAGTTGTCTGACTGAACTAGTTTAATAATGAGCCAGACCTTTTAAGAGGATGGAAGAAGAAAGGGCAGCCGTCAATCCAGGAGTGGGCTTGTGAGATGGCTATGGGTGGTGGTGTTTGAAAATATGTCATATAAACGGTTTGCCAGATTGGACGTCTATATTTTTCTGAAGGGCTCCTAAGAAGCTTTGTGCTGGGGGAAAGACGTGTATGATGGGCGCATCCTGTTGTCATTTATACATATGTTTATTTGGTTTATTGTCTATTGTGTTACTATTTTGTTGAATGGTCTTGAATCTTGTAGTTACTGTGTCGAATCTTGTCTTGATTTTTGTCTGGGTGGGTGGTGATGACGAGGGGGGTGCATGTTGCGAGTTGTATATTCTGTATGTTATTTATTAAAAAAAATAAAAAAAGTTAATCATAACAAATAAAAAAGAATCATCCTAAATATTAGTATCTACCTGCTGCTGCTGCTGATTACAGACAGGCCCACCAGGAGAGACGGGAAATAAAGGACCAGAGGGCGGCCGAGGACAGCAGGGGAAAGAGGGCAAGGCTGGCCAACCGGGACCACGCGGCATGCAGGGCGACACGGGCGTACCAGGCCTGCCGGGGACGCAGGGACCAGCGGTGAGATGTTTCAGCGACTTTATTGGGCGACTGTTTTTTTGCTGCTTATTGTCCAGTATGTTCCCTCAAGTATGAACCATCAAGTTATGGTAAAAGTAAGAACATAAAGTGTTCAAAATGATCCTTCCTGCTGTTATTCGACGGAATAAGAGTGTTTTATGGGTGTTTCTTTCATATAAGCATTAGTTTTATGGAATTAAATATATTTGGTGTGCTGAGGCAACACCTCAGGGCCACGTTTGCATGTGATGTTTGCTCATAAAATTGCTACATGGACAAATGGCTCATCGCTATCAACAATCTTTGTTTCTTCAGGGGAAATCACCAACAGATACACACATTAAACAAGTCTGCATGAGGGTAATGCAAGGTAAGTGTTTGTCACCTTCTTACCAAACTCATTCAGTTTTTGTTCTATCCTTTATACCGTTTTTAAATCTTTTTTTGACTGATGCTCATCCTGCTTAAAGGGTCACCTACTACTTTATCGCTAAGTAAAGCAGTAGCTCCTTTAAAAGGTGTAAACAGCACGTGTCAGCTTCTAAATATAAATGTCAAACATGTCCTCCTGTGTCTGTCACAGAGCAGCTGGCCCAGCTAGCAGCTAGCCTGAGCAGGCCTGACTCAGGCATCTCTGGGCTACAGGGTCCCCCCGGCCCACCTGGACCTCCAGGCCCCTCCGGAGAGAACGGTTTCCCCGGACACACCGGATCACGAGGCCTTCCTGGCCTGAAGGGTCCAGCTGGGCTTATGGGTCGCAAAGGACTCAAAGGTAAGACTCAGATCAGCAGTTCTACGACCGTATGGTTATGTGACTATAAGGTTATTGGACTGAATCCCTCCCCCGCTGTCTGGGAACACCTAGAATAAATCAATCAACCACAGTCTCCACAGTCTATATCGACGACATTTAATTTCCGGGATTGCTCCGGTGCCTCCGGAAATTCCACCGGATGTCACTCATTTCAGCCGGAGTCCGTTACCTTCTGCTTTCTTTGTATTGGCGTTCTAAACTCTGGAGGATTTGTGAGGACTCTGGTTAACTGCTCCTCAGATCTCTGCAGGGTAAATCCAGACAGCTAGCTAGACTATCTGTCCAATCTGAGTTTTCTGTTGCACGACTAAAACAACTTTTGAACGTACACATGTTCCACCAAAACAAGTTCCTTCCGAGCATATTTTGCAGCGGCACCGCGGCTTTTCTCCGGTGCTTAGCGCCGCCCAAGACGAATGTGATTGGTTTAAAGAAATGCCAATAAACCAGAGCATGTTTTCCTCCCATCCCCGAATGCTATGTGGACTATCCAAACCAAGTTTGACTCATCCCCTGACCCATATTCAAGAGGGAAATAGGAGGCTATTGGTATGAAGTACTTATCTTACTCTGTATCTAAATGCTTGCTCTTAGGGGAATTACGAAAATACGATTATTTAACACGATTAACTTTTGGAAAGATGTTGCATTTATTTAACTTAAAAAAAACAGTCAAACAGTTAAACAAATCAACAGTGAAAACACTTCAAAAATGTTCCCGTTTTAACTTTTTCTTTTCCATTCCTAACACAAGACAAAATAAGAGTTTACTTGCAAAACACAATGTGCAAAATAATCGTTTTTTCGATTTGTCTGTTTTTGCGATCATTAGGAGCCAAAATCGTAATCGCCATAACATTTCGATTAATTACACAGCCTTAACATCTGTAGACTCTAATCATCTGTAAATATTTGAATAAATTAATAGTCTAAATTGTGAGGATTTCTTCTGGCCAGGAGCTAAAGATGTTTTATTTTATGTGTTCTTATTTATATCCTGTTCTGACCCACTTCCCCCTCAAGGACCAATCAGGTTCCTCTTAATGTTAATGAAGGAACATATGAGGTGTGAAGTCTGAGCTTGAACTCCAGCTAAATATGGCAACTTCAATTATGTGTATCCTCTTGGTGATGATTATGTTTCCTCTCTGCAGGTGACCAGGGCGACAAAGGGGACAGAGGACCCACAGCAAGAGGATCCAAAGGAGAACCAGGCGCCCCTGGTCTACCAGGTGAATGACTCAGTATGACTAAGAAATCTGGGTAACACTTTACAATAAGGGTACATGAATTAGCATTACTTAATGCATTAATAAGCATTAATTAACCATTAATTACAGTTAAATAAGGTGTCTAACAAACATTTATTAACAATGCTCATGTTTGTTCATGTTAAGTAAGGTATTAATTGATGCATTATTTATTATTAGTTAATGCCTTAACTAATTGTTAATTACAGTTAACTAATGTGTCTATTTTACCAGTAGTTACAGTAATACGCCTTGACTAACTGGTAATAAAAGTTAACTAAGATATCTATTTTACCATTAGTTAATGCAATATTAAGCCTTAACTAACTGTTAATTACAGTTAACTAAGGTGTCTATTTTACCAGTAGTTAATGCAGTAATAAGTCTTGACTAACTGTTAATAACAGTTAATGAAGGTGTCTATTATATCATTAGTTTATGCAATATTAATCCTTGAATAACTGTTAATAAAAGTTAACTAAGGTGTCTATTATATCATTAGTTAATGCAACATTAAGCCTTGAATAACTGTTAATAAAAGTTAACTAAGGTGTGTATTTTAACATTAGTTAATGTAGTAATAAGCCTTGACCAACTGTTAGTAATAGTTAAATACGGCCATCTATTTTACCATTAGTAAATGCAACATTAAGCCTTAAATAACTGTTAATAACAGTTAATGAAGGTGTCTATTATATCATTAGTTTATGCAATATTAATCCTTGAATAACTGTTAATAAAAGTTAACTAAGGTGTCTATTATATTATTAGTTAATGCAACATTAAGCCTTGAATAACTGTTAATAAAAGTTAACTAAGGTGAGCATTTTAACATTAGTCAATGCAGTAATAAGCCTTGACCAACTGTTAGTAGGCAGTTGGCTGTTGGCTTGGCTGTGAACCTTAAGACATACATGCTATCAAACATATTTATCAACCACCTAGTACTATTAGGAAATACCTTAATTAACAAGTAAACCCTTAGCTGATGTTATCAAGAGATGTTTGTCAACATGTACCTAAGCAAAGTCTGAGGCGTGGAAAACTTTTGACCATGTGCATAATGAGAAATGACTCATTCTTGACAAAAGGTAAAAGAGCTGTGTGCGTGCGTGCGCACATTTGAATTATGTCGGGCTGTAAACGGGTTCGAGCTTTTAAAAAGCTGTCAATCAAAATGTACTTGTCGTCTCGGACTTTTAAGGCCCGATTACAGCTCTAGTAGGGAGTCCCTGCTCCATCTCTCTTTCAGTTAAGGGGTCCTTGGCTTAAAAACGTTGAAGACCCCTGCACTAGTGTGAAAGAAGACATGTTATGGAAGCAAAATAGTACAACATTTTTTTTCCCTGCAGTGTCTCGCATTAACTTGTATTCTTTTCCTTTGACTCTTCTCTCAGGTGAACCCGGTCGACCGGCTTACGGCCAAAACGGTCGTGACGGAGAAAGGGGACCCCGTGGTGTTCCCGGTCTAGTCGGCGTTCCCGGGCCCCCCGGTCCCGCCGGCATGACTGGTTACTGTGAGTCGTCACAGTGCGTCCTGCCCATGGTGGCGTCACCGGTTTCTGCAAAGGACTCCAGCATGAAGGGCCCCAGTGACATGTGAAGAGGGCCCGAGCAGAAAACTGAGAGACTGGAAGAGAAACCATCACTTCATGGAAGATCTGTCCATGTTTGTGTTTTTGTTTGTTTGTTTGTTTTTAATTTGGGTGAGCTCATTTGGAAAGTCATTTTGGTCTCTTGAAGCCATCTTTGTGGTTATAAATTGACATGAAGGTGGACACTGAGCATCAAACATCAGCTTTTGAAACTCCTTTACATAAAAAGTTTCATTTTACCTCACTTTTTGCCATCTTTGTACTATCAAATTAGAGGAATTAAGAACTCACTGTGTTCAAACCTACAGTACCAGCCACATTTCTATCCAAGCAACAACAAGACGAGTCTGAAAGTTATTCTGTATGTTTATGTAAATTGTGTCAATATGCAAATTATACAGCTGGATGACGTACATTTTGTTTGTGAGTATCTTTGTTGTGTACCCACTTTAATCCACCCCGCTGTGCCTTTTCCTCCAAATGTAGGATATGTTTGATAATTTCATGTCATGACGACTGTTGTTTTTGTGATTGGAGGGTGGCGATGTGTGAAAACCTCTATGGCAGTTTTATATGACTTCTTATTTATTATATCAAGGTTCAAGGTGACATCTTCGAGTTGTACAAAGGAGGAAATAAACACATTTTGATAACCTCTTGCATGTTTTGTATGGACGAGCAAGGCCAAAAAAAAAAACAACAACCAGGACTGAGCTTAAGAAAAATAATCGACAGCTTTAAGACACTAGTTAATGCTGTCATTTCTTAAGGGCCAATGCCAAAATAAGTCGTTTCCAGACTGAAGTGGTCTTTAAATTTGACCATTTCCTTGGCAGTCAAGTAGTGCGTAACTTTTTTATAATAATGAACGTCCGTTACAGTCAAGCCGTCGCCAAATGAGTTGCTACAAAGCTAATTAAGACTATCAGCTCCACACAACTCTCTCTGGATTTCTCAGTGTGACTATGTTCAGAAGATTGGTGGCGTCCAGCGACATTCGTGCGCAGAAACTTGAGTAAAGATAATAATTGGCTACGTAGCGACTGTGTGGAGGGGTGGGGGGGATCACGGAAGGTTTGTGTCATGTGGATGCCACGACAGTTTTTACTTAGAAGAAATAGTTACTGCAGTCCAAATTCAAAATACTGGAGAGAGTCGTCTCCCCCGCCCGCTCCTCCCCAGACTCGAAGTTCACGGAAATTGCCAGGTTGAGACCGCAGCATCCAACAATACTGCTAGACGCTTGTCTCACATAGCCAGACGTTACGCCACAGCGCAGCGGAGTAGCTAACGTTAGATACTGGATATGTTGACACTGATAAAAGCCTGTGCTTGACTTAAAAATACGGCAAAATCCGCTAAAAAACACCACAGCCTCGCCGTCTTCTCTGCCCGACTGACAGACACCCTTTCCTCACTATGAAGTCATACACAAAATATTTATTTTTAGTGTAATAATCCTCCGTGTCCTCCTTGGCTACTAGTAACTGTGTGGGGGAGACGGTGCGTGATCACGGAAGGCTTGTATCATGTGGACGCGCCGACAGTTTTGTTGTCATTACTTAGAACTCCTCATGGGGGCGACAGAAACTACGCACTACAGCTTTAAAGAACAACATTTTTAATGGTAATTTTCACAGCAACTTTAAGCCTTAAAGGTGTAATATGTAATACTAGTGTTTAAAAAAATGTTAAAGTTTTTTTTAGTGCAACACCTGAAAAGCCCTGTTGTTCCTCTCTGCTCCTCACCACGGGGCTTCTCAGGTGCTGCGTGCAAATAGGCTAGATGGAGCCGGTTACCTCCAGGATCTGTGCTAAGCTAGGCTAGATGGAGCCGGTTACCTCCAGGATCTGTGCTAAGCTAGGCTAGATGGAGCCGGTTACCTCCAGGATCTGTGCTAAGCTAGGCTAGATGGAGCCGGTTACCTCCAGGATCTGTGCTAAGCTAGGCTAGATGGAGCCGGTTACCTCCAGGATCTGTGCTAAGCTAGGCTAGATGGAGCCGGTTACCTCCAGGATCTGGTCTAAGCTAGGCTAGATGGAGCCGGTTACCTCCAGGATCTGTGCTAAGCTAGGCTAGTTGGAGCCGGTTACCTCCAGGATCTGTGCTAAGCTAGGCTAGATGGAGCCAGTTACCTCCAGGATCTGGTCTAAGCTAGGCTAGCGGTGGTTAGACAAGAGTTACGACACCCACGGAGATGAGAAGGGTACGTATGGACTTATCTAACTCTGGGGGATACGGTGAATAAGATAAAGTCCCAATAAGTCGGCGTGTTCCTTTAAAGGAAATTATTATTATCTTGTATTGATCAAAACTTTCTGCATATTCAAAACATCACACGTGTTTCGGGATTTTTCTTTAGGAATGATGTACATCTCAACAACAAGTCTGTTAGAGAATGGCACATTGTTAAAGTTTCTACATACAATCTACATAAAAGACATGACATCTTTAATTTTTCACTTCCTGTTGTGTTTCTTTAACCCCCCCCCCCCCCCCCCGCCCTCATGGCCCCAGACAGGAGGCTCCAGGCTGCAGCCGTACAGTCTTACATATTTTTGTCAAACTAGTGTGAAAGGCCAGCGTGCATCGGCATTTGCCAATCCGCCCACGCCTATGGTTTTGACCCAGGCTCGTTAGACCGTCAGCTCACAGTTAGGGGGAAGCTGCTACAGACTTTGTCACCAGAAAGTCCTCAGGTCACACTATACATCAGGATGCACAAGAAGAAGAAGAAAATCATGGCTTTGGGGTTGAAAATGCTGGAGGCTGTATGTAAAAAAAAAAAAAATATGGCCACAGGGTGGCAGCCATACCTTCATTAAACTCAATTTAAATGTCACAACCAGATTTTTAGTCCGTTGTACGATGTTACAGCTCATTTTTGGTATCTTTTTACAAGAATCTTGACCTTTGAGCGGTTTCCTGCATTTGTTTCTGACACTATTTTCTTATTTTCTGAATAAAAACGTCTCGTTAATCCGATCTTGAGGCACATTTTAAAACCACAATGTGGATCAAACACCTGACGCAAACAATGCCTGCTGCTGGAACGTGGTATTACAGCAGGATGTCAGGAGCGCTGATGTTTGAAGAGGTTTTTATTTTTACTTATAAAACATAGAATACATAGAATAAATACAAAGATAAAGCACCACAGCGATTTATAGTATCTAAATGTGTGAATTGACAGAAATTACTCTTTAGGGTTTAACAACTGTGTGTGACTTCTACTTGGAGTTTGACTAAACAAAAAAAAAAAAACTAGAAAAACTCTGACATTAATCTCCCAAAATTCAATTTATTCAGTCTGGGGAAATCTTTTTCATTTAGAAGACTAACATTTTTCTTCCGATATCTATTCAATTACAACGCTAAACCATTTACATCACACGTGTCAAACTCGAGGCCCGCGGGCCAAATCCGGCCCCTCGCAGATTACGATCCGGCGCGCATATCAATTTAGGTTCACGATACATTTTGGCCCAACATTTTTTTTTTGATAATTTGTAACTTTTTTCCGACGTTTATGTCACTTTTTCCGACGTTTTTGTCACTTTTTCCTGTCGTTTTTGTCACTTTTTTCCGACGTTTTTGTCACTTTTTTCCGACGTTTTTGTCACTTTTTTTCCGATGTTTTTGTCACTTTTTTCCCGACGTTTTTGTCACTTTTTTCCGACGTTTTTGTCACTTTTTCTGACGTTTTTTGTCACTTTTTCTGGGTGTTTTTTTTGTCAGGCATATTTTTTTATTTTCTGAATAAAAACGTCTCGTTAATCCGATCTTGAGGCACATTTTAAAACCACAATGTGGATCAAACACCTCGCAGATTACGATCCGGCCCGCATATCAATTTAGGTTCACGATACATTTTGGCCCAACATTTTTTTTTTGATAATTTGTAACTTTTTTCCGACGTTTTTGTCACTTTTTCCTGACGTTTTTGTCACTTTTTCCTGACGTTTTTGTCACTTTTTTCCGACGTTTTTGTCACTTTTTCTAACGTTTTTGTCACTTTGTCCGACGTTTTTGTCACTTTTTCCTGACGTTTTTGTCACTTTTTCCTGACGTTTTTGTCACTTTTTTCCGACGTTTTTGTCACTTTTTTCCGACGTTTTTGTCACTTTTTCCGACGTTTTTGTCACTTTTTCTGACGTTTTTGTCACTTTTTCTAACGTTTTTGTCACTTTTTCTGACGTTTTTGTCACTTTTTCTGGGTGTTTTTTTTGTCCGGCCCTTGATTTATTTTCCAGTGTGGCCCTCTGGGAAGTTGAGTTTGACGCCCCTGATTTACATGTTTTGCTTCCTATCATTTTATAAAAGTACACATTGCTTTTTATAAACGACATTTAAAAAAGTAGTTTGACAGCTGAGCAAACTCGACTGGGTCGATGCAGTTGAAAGCTCTGGGAAAAGCTGGTAAGCGGACTTTGAATTAAGATTTTCTTTTTGTCCAACTACGTATTTCCACAGCGAAGAACGAACTTCCATTCAGACGCAACAACATAATGCATAACCCTTGAAAATAACCACCCATCAACTCTCGTCTTTGTTGTTTTTCAGTGTATCATTTAATGTACTCTCACAAGTTGGTGAACAGGTACAACTTTGTCGCTCACGGTACTAAATCACACATCCATTGATAGTATAAATAGCCAACCTAATAATAATAGTACACATTTTCAAATACATAAAATCATCAAGTATCCAAGTCTTAAGTTACAGACATCAAATAAAAAGGCATACAAAATATCGCAGACGTTGGAAGTCCAGTTTGAAGCAAAAAATAAAACGAAAAAAAAAAAAAAAAAAGAAAATCACATTTTGGACATGGCAGTTAATTAGTAAACAGAAGGTTTTAATAGAGAAAATAAAGAAAGTACGAATTCCTAGACTTTCAATTGACAAATATTGCAACAATTAAGCATTTTATATTAAAAAATTGTTACTGAAAGGGCTTATGTGAGTGTAAGACTTCCTGCACAAGACAAAGGCAACGATTTTTTTGTAGTTGTTCCGAGTAGAAAAATGAAAGACCTTTTCCAAATGCCGGCGGGCGTCGACTCCCGCCTCCATTGCCTTTGTTCCACTTCGATTGTAAGGCATTTATGGATGAACCATCTGATTTGAAGGAAGGCATACCTCTTTCTAGTCAGTCTCGAAACGGAACGCTAAAATTGAACGGGGTACACAATTTGCTCACGTGAAATTAAAGAAATGCTTCGTTTGTTTTTAGAACATTCTCAGGCGATGTTAACGCGTACGTGCCAATCAAAAATCTTTGGGGCTTTTTGCAGAAAAACAATTAATCCAACATCTTACAATGATACACGACTCAGCGCTGCCCTTCCTAAAGTGTTTTTTTGTTTTTTTTTCCCGGGCACATGAAGAGAAAACACGGTGATTCCGGTTCACACTCATTTTTCTTTTCTTTTTTTTTTTTTTACACTTGATATTGAACCTGGAAAAGGGAAGAGGGGCAGTTTAATTACTGAGCATGGTTTTCCAAAGTAAAGAACTTCAACACAATGACTTAGAAAACAAGCCTGCCAGGTAATAAGCTAGCGAGGTTGGATTGAACTGGGGGGGGGGGGGGGGGGGGGGGCTTGGCTCTACTGGATGCAGCAGTTATTGCGATGGCCGTTGGAATCTTTGAAGCGCAGGCGCATCTTAGGACGATATTTCTCCAGGTAGAACAGCTGTTTGCTGTTGAACGCTCCTCGACGCTTCCTGGAAGAAACAACGGGACACTCATTCAGCTCAGGTCAGCGGATCAGATCACAAGATCACTTAGTATCTCTGGGAGAAGATGCGTAATTAAAATGTAATGTCATCCACCTTTTTTTAGTCATTTTCTACATCGTGATTATTGGTGTAAATAATGAGACAATAATATAATAATAATAATAATAATAATAATAATCAGTCCCTCCAGAAAAACGCGATTATGCGATCGCAGAATTCAATGCATAATCAGCCAAAGTCCGCATATTAATGCGGGAGCCGCATTTTTTTCAAATACGCCGCACTTTCGCCGCATAAATTGCCGATTTCCGCGCAAAATATGCGGGGCTTGCATGATTTCATAATCCCCGCATTTTCTTTGCAAAAAAGTCACATATATCTCAGCAGAAAGTTGAAAAATGTTGCGTTTACTTCACACAAGAGCAGCCATTTTCCCCTGTTGCCATGGGAACGTTATGAAGTGACGTAATTTCACCTAGTGAGAACACGGTGTTGGGGGAATCACTTTTTTTCTCTTTTTCATCAAACCGCAATTTTTGCAAGTTCCCGCAATTTCATCGCATAAAATTGCATAAATATTCCGCATATTCCATCACATTTTTTAAGAAAACGTGCCGCATAATCAAGGATTTTTGCCCTCAACAATCACAAAAAAACTCCGCGTTTTTCTGGAGGGACTGAATAATAATACATTTTATTTGTAAAGCACTTTTCATAAGAGAATCTCAAAGTGCTACAGAAACCTCATTAACATGCATTAAAAATAGAAAACAGAAAGAAATATACAAGCGATAAAATACATACAGAAAATACGCATAAAAAAGAAAAAAGTGTAATTAAAATCCGCAAAGCCTAATGATAACTTAAGAACGCCTGCCTGAACAGAACAGTTTTAAGCTCTTTTTTAAAAGTGTCCACAGACTGAGGTTTTCTCAGATGTTCAGGGAGGGAGTTCCAGATGCGAGGGGGCAGCGATGGAGAAGAGATCTCCCGCGGTGCGGAGTCTTGAGCGCGGCTGATGGAGGAGGTTTGTGCTTTGGGACCGGAGGTTACGGGTAGATGAGTGAGGGATAATGGAGGTCTTGGAGGTATTGTTTTAGTTAGACTGCAACATAAGATGTTACCCACATCACTATCTTCTAATCCTGATATGTAGCCAGTGAACATTAAAATAACCCAAACGTCTGCATTTTTCAACCTTATTCATGTAACTTTCTATTATATAATATTACTTTAAAGCCAACACGTGGGAGCTCAAACTATTTCGAGCTATGACGCATCGCATACTTTAAAAAGGCACTACGTCCACTCCTCCTCCTACTGAATCGCTCTCATTCACTCTCGGATATCTCAGCTATTTAAAAACTGATGACTCATCCCTCCCTGCGTTATGTACCACGCAAGCCTTCAGTTTCTGTCAGAAATGTGTCTTACAGAAAAGCAGGAAGATCTTAAAGTTAGTGGTCGGAAAAACACACACACTGGTACGGCCAAATATTATCAGGCAGGTTGAGCTTTTCACAGATATACTGGTGTGTGTGTGTGCATGTGGCACCAACAATACTGCGTGTCTGAGGGAGTGTAGGGTCTTTAATACGTAGTATTACGTATGTAGTGAGCACTGACACGTCTGTTAAACGTATAGCTCAGTACACGTCCTGGTCACAATAACCAAATTCAATCGAATTTAAAAAGGTGCACTATGAGTTCCCGCATTGTCACTTCTGTTGATGTTCCAAGCTCGCCCCTCCCCCCGTGTGTCCGCAACTGTCATGACTTAAGGGGTTTTTATAGTCGTGCGTAGCTGCGTCTACGCCGGACCCTACGCCGTAGCCTGACGTGCACCTCTCGAAAAATGGAGCTACACACATTGCTCGGTCGTGGCTTGGTAGCGTTGCATTTCCGCCCGATAGTACTGCTTCATGCCTGAGGCGAGCATGGCTGGTCGTCATAGCGACTATGGTTTCCCCCGACTCATTTCCTGGTTCTCCTTCTCCATCAACAACATGAAATCAAGGAGAGGGTTAACTTCTCCTGCTCCAGGTTTCCCACCGTGGTCAGAAAGAACAGAGGAGACACTTTGTTTCTCTCACTGTGACTCTAGAGTCGCTACTCGCTCCGAAGCCAATCGCCGTCACTCTCTCACTTCCTCCTCGCTCTAAAACACGCTCCCCACACACACACACACACACACACACACACACACACACACACACACACACACACACACACACACTCGACGCACACACCAGCGCACAAGTACAAACATCAGGCCGCTTACGTATGCTACGGCGACAGTTCTGCCTGGAGCCTCCGCACAACCATAAAAAGGCCTTAACTGACTAACTGTCACTAACCCCCTCCCCCAACCATCTTGTCAGTGACTGGCTGGAGTTGTTTGTTGTATTTTGGTGCCCCGCCTGTGCCTCTAGTGTTTGACGTTTACGACCCCTGTGATGTCTCCAGAGACCGGGTGTTTTCACAGTGTGTTCAGGGGGCGGGCAGCTAGCGGATCAACGAGAGGTGACGACCATTTGACCATTTGAGACAAAAATGAAATCACGCTGAAACCGTGCAGGAACTCAGAGTGCACCTTTAAGAAATGTTTGTGTGTTTATGTTAAAAAACAAAAGAATTTTGGGGCAATGTCCACGGTTGGATTGCAGCTAAGGACTCGTGTCTATTTGTTTTCTGTCTACCTCTATACTGCCATATCTAGGAGGTGGAAGTTTCCCAAAAACAATCATATAAATAATATATTTCCTGTCTTTTATTCTTTTAAAACTGTTCTTTTCTACGCTGTACGGGATTTTATACATCAAATAGTTTTTATTTGTTGTTTCAAAAACCTGATGTTTTTTTTTTTTTATGACTGGCTTGTTTTGTGAAGCACTTTGTAACCTGGAGTTTGATAAAGATTATATATTATCAGGTATATCATCAGCCAGTATCAGCATTGTGTTGAAAGCTTTTCACAGTCACGTGTCTCACTTACTGTCGAATGAACTGGACAGCATCTTCATATTTCATCCCACATTCAATCAGAGCGAGCGCGACCAGAACAGGAGCTCTGCAGGGAAAAGGGAAAAAACGTCAGTCAGAAAATAAACTTTTATAGCGTTTTGTTTACATTTCCCTGTTCATTAAAACTACTCTTCAGCGCTACTGTCTGGTTTCACCTATTATCAGAAAGACAGTTCAATCTCAGACCAAAAACTTAGATTTGTGATTAAAAGCCTGTATATAAAACCGAGCTGTACGTTTAAGAGGAGTTCAGGGACTTTCAGCTATTTCTGCACCTGAGGTCAGTTGAAAGCCGACGGGATGAAAACAGAACCTGTTTGGCAGGTTGTCTAAACTAAGCAAACACACGGGACACAAGCCACAAGAGATGACATACTTTGCTTTTCATAATTTTGAAACTGTGACTCAACGAGATATCGCTGAATGAAGCAACCTACAAACGTCTTATCTAATCTTCACCATCTTATTTTACATGTCCTTCACATAACTGCATGAAACAGGCTTTTTTTTTTCAAATTTGTATAGTACAAATGATCTGATTCCAGCTTCTTACATCTGAATATGTTCTAGTGTCTTCTCTCCTCTGTGACAGTAAACTGAATATCTTTGAGTTGTGGACAAAACAAGACATTTGAGGACGTCATCTTGGGGCTTTTTGGGAAACACTGATCCACATTTTTCACCATTTTCTGACATTTTAGAGACCAAACAACTAATCGATTAATCGAGAAAATAACCGACCGTTAGTTGCAGCCCTAGTTTCTAGTACTGAAACGATTTAGTCTACTAAATCTCAGAAATATATTCCGTTTACAATGATATAAAACATGTTACTGTGTAAATCTAGCATATTCATAAATCCCTTTCAGATGAGATTTGCACACAATTTTAAAGAAAACATCAATTAAGAAATTATTCCTCAGAGAACCAAGGTTACAGCGTAACCAAGCGCTTCATTGCAGCAGTAAACGAGGAAGTAGGCTGCTCTTGTATTAATTTATTACCGTTTTAAGACGAGGGGAGAACTTTTCTCTTTGTTTGATATTATTAAAAGTAAAGTTAGATTCTGCTTCCGACTCATTTAAAAAAAGAAAGAGAGCGATCTGGGCGAGACAGCACCACACACACACACTGCATGCTGCAGTTCAGTGTGTGTGTGTGTGTGTGTGTGTGTGTGTGTGTGTGTGTGTGTGTGTGTGTGTGTGTGTGTGTGTGTGTGTGTGTGTGTGTTGGCGCGAGAGAGAGAGTGAGAAAGTGAGAGTAAGAGAGAAAAAGTGAGAGCTAGAGTGAGTGAGTGAGAGAGAAAGTGAGAGAGTGAGAGAGAAAGTGAGAGAGTGATAAAGTGAGTGATAAAGTGAGAGAGTGATAAAGTGAGAGAGAGAAAGTGAGAGAGAGTGATAAAGTGAGAGAGTGAGAAAGTGAGAGAGTGAGATAGAGAGTGAGAGCCATAGTGAGAGAGAGGGAGAGAGAAAGTGAGAGAGTGAGTGAGTGAGAGTTAGAGAGAGAAAGTGAGAGACAGTGAGAGAGAGAGAGTCATTGAGAGAGTGAGAGAAAGTGAGAGAGAGAAAGTGAGAGAGTGAGTGAGAGTGAGAGAGAGAGTGAGAGAGTGAGAGAGAGAAAGTGAGAGAGTGAGTGAGAGAGTCATTGAGAGAGTGAGTGAGAGAGAGTCATTGAGAGAGTGAGAGAGAGAGAGTGAGAGAGAGAGTGAGTGAGAGTGAGAGAGAGAGTGAGAGAGTGAGAGAGAGAAAGTGAGAGAGTGAGTGAGAGAGTCATTGAGAGAGTGAGTGAGAGAGAGTCATTGAGAGAGTGAGAGAGAGAGTGAGAGAGAAAGTGAGAGAGCGGCAGTACCCTCTAACTTTCTAACGCTGGGTTTTAACCGGCAGCTTTGTACAATTGTCACTCCGCTACCGCTCTGCAAAAGTGAACTCAGAGTCAACTCTGGCGAACGGACGGACGGAGATCTTCTATGGTAATTTAGAGGTCCAGACCAGACTCATCTTCAGAGCCAGACGTATTATATTATAATATAATATAATATAATATAATATAATATAATATAATATAATATAATATAAGACCAACCAGGTGAGATTCCGTCTACTGTGCTGCTGCTCTGCACTTGTGACCGATATCACAAATTCTTACCTCGAGGAGAAGTCTCGTCACATTTTAATCTCGCGAGATCTCGTCACACCTCTATTATTTATGTACATCTCCACTATGCATATGTACATTACTCCGTGCTTTACTGATTTTTTTGCATTTCTGGTTAGATCCTAAACTGCATTTTGTTGTCTCACAACCTCCGTTGGTACTCTGTGCAATGACAAAGTTGAATCTAATCTAATCCAAAGAGCAGCAAATTCTCACATTTGAGAATCTTTGACATTTATTAATTGATAAATGTCTTGAACAATTGATCATCAAAAGGTGTAATTTATTCCCAATCACCTACAAAGTACTGGTTTCAGCACCAACTGGTTCAGTATCAGAGAACGTACAGAGCGGAGGAAATGTCAGAGTTTTATCTGCCACATCCCGACCAACAGAAATCACGTGTAAAATATGATCCGGTAAGATAAGAACATAATACTTTAATCCGCGTGACGACGGCGAGCGCTCACCTCCCCAGCCCTGCCACACAGTGGACAGCGATGCAGCAGCCGGGCTCCTCCCTGAACTTCAGCTTCAGCAGGTTCAGCCAATCATCCACGATCTGGTTGGAGGGAGGAGCTCCATCGTCAAACGGCCAATCCTGGAAGAGAAGAGGGGGGGGGGGGGGGAAATGACGTCACCTGCCCAGTATCTTGGAAACCAAAACAAAAGAAGTGTGAGGCCTGAACCAGCTGCAGGGAAACAAAAATGTTGATGTAGGGGGCGGAGTGGTCGGAAGGGGGTTTCTGTCTGCGTCACTGGACAGTTCATGGATTTCTTTTAGTAGCTCCACATCAGGCTATTGATAGAACTAGTTTCTGTAAAATATTAAACAAAATCTCTGGTTCTTATGCCATTAAATAAATCTGTGAACAAAACAGTGGGGTGTTTGCTGACTCGCTTAAAAAAAAAAAAAAAAGAGGGAAGGAATATAATTCAATTTTTGCTGCAACAATTCGTTAATTAATCGCTTAACAGTCCCTCCAGAAAAATGCGATCGCATAATTCAACGCATAATCAGCCAAAGTCTGCATATTTATGCGGGGGGCCGCATTTTTTAAAATACGGTGCACTTTCGTCGCATAAATTGCCGATTTCCACGCAAAATATGAGGTGCTTGCATGATTTTAATAATCCCCGCAAATTTCGTTGCAAAAATGTCACATATATCTCAGCAGAAAGTTGAAAAATGTTGCGTTTACTTCACACGAGAGCAGCCATTCCCCCTTGTTGCCATGGGAACGTTATGAAGTGATGTCATTTGACCTACTGAGAACACGGTGTTGGGGAATCACTTTTTTTTTCTCTTTTTCATCAAACCGCAGTTTTTGCAAGTTCCCACAATTTTTGCGAGTTCCCGCAATTTCATTGCATAAAATTGCATAAATATCCCGCATATTCCATCGCATTTGTTAAGAAAACGTGCCGCATAATCAAGGAAACAATCACAAAAAAACTCTGCCTTTTTCTGGAGGGACTGAACTTAATCAAATCTACAGAAAATCATTTGACAACTGTTTTGATACTTGATTAATCGTTTAGGGCATTTATGAAGCTAAACTGCAGAAACTTTGTAAAGATTTAGGATTTTTATCATTGTAAATTATGATTATATTTAGATTTTTTTTAATTGTTCATAGAACAAAATAAATGATCTGAACATGCCACACATATAGTTCAATAGTGCAAATAACGTGTGCACTGAAATGTTTTGAAATTGAAATTAGTGAGTCAGTTATCAACCAAAAATAATAAAAATGGTCTCGTTACAGCTTTAGAAATATGAAGATTTTGTGGCCGGGTTGGATCAGTGGGTAGAGCAGGCGCACATATACTGAGAGGTTTATGCCTCGACGCGGAGGTCCAGGGTTCAAGTCTGACCTGTGACGATTTCCTGCATGTCCCCCCCCCCTCTCTCTCTCCCCTTTCTCACCTAGCTGTCCTATCAAAATAAAAGGCACGTATTTAACAATTTAACATTAAATTGGAGGATAAAGTCACAATGTTGGCAACAGGGGAAAAGGTCTGTTATGCATCTTTATTAAATGGAACATTTTACGTAACACTGTAAGAAAACTGAAGGATAAAACTGAACAGGTGTGTTCAGGACACACAGAGCTGAGAGAAATAGATGGAAAGTAGTTACTTTAACTAATTCTGGCATATTTACATGGTGTTTTTATACAACAATGTTCATGAATATGCATGGTCCCTATCAAATAAACCAATAAAATAAAATAAAAAAGGGCAAAAAAAACACATTCAGTTTGGAAGGTTTTAGGCTTGAACTCACCAGGACTTGGATTCCCTCTTTGACCACCAGGGTGGCATCATAGGTGGCCTCACAAACTCTCACGACGGTGGTAACTCCATATTTCTTCAGCTCCTGTAAAAATGCATTGCAGGATTTATTAGAAAGCTACGTCAAACACAAGTACACAAGCAATAACACTTGATTTAGAGTCTCAAGTGTGACCTAAATGTCTTTCCAGAGGACCTCTTACGTTTTATTATCCTCCATTATTCAAAAACTATTTCCCATCACATTATCTTTGTCTGATTGCGTCCCTTAACGTGAACATGCAGTTCAATGTTAAACTTGCCAACTAAACTTGTAAATGCCCCTTGGATCTGGCTGAGCAAATTTTAACTTTCAACCAATGACACTGAGGCTCACCTCGATGAACTTGTTCAGGGTGGCGTTGGTGGGATTGTGGGTAATGAGGAACCTCATGTTTTTGTAGGTGATCTCCACGGGGGCCGGTCTGTTCATACGAGCCATTGTGACAACGTTAAAAAAAAAATATATATATATAAACAAAACCAAAAAGTCTTTTCGAGGAGGAAAAACACTAAATGTAAACAGTTAAACTCGGAGGGAATGTCAAACAAAAATGTCCAACGAGATTCTAGAAGCGGGAAATCCTCCGTTCTTCTTCGAGGTTGGCAAAAAAACAACAACAAAGATTTAGGGAGTTGGCGGCCGAAAAAAAGGGCGGACAATCAGAAAACAACTCAAAACCCTTTCCTTCGGAATAAAAGAAAAGAAAAAGGAGGGAAAAAAAACAAGGCTGGTTCCACCTTGATTCGGGCCAGGCGGAAGCCGACGAGGGCAGTGTGCAGCGAGTGGAGTTACCCCATCCAGGCCGAGTTGTCGCTGGTTCTGGGAGGTGTCCCGGTCCTGCCAACTTTCCGGGGTCCCTCCTGTGGCTCAAGTGCGTCGGATCGATGGCGAGTTTGGCCGTTCACTCGTCTGCATAGGCAGCGTGCTGAGCCTGGCAGTAGTCCCCACTGCCCTTCAGAAACTCCATAAATGTGTGACCCAGAACACCACAGAACTGCTGCAGGACACAGAGGAAGACGAGCAGGATGAAGAGGGTTTTTAAAAAAAAAAAAAAAAAAAAGGGACACACAACACAAAGGGCTTCTGTTGAGGCTTGATGTGTTGACAACAAAGAACACGTATATTTTTTTTTTTGTTCCCATGAAAAGCTATTAAGTTTGATGACAGAAAATGTTTTGGCAATCTCTGACTTTTTACTTTTTTTGATAATCTATTAATTTGTTTGAGTCATTTTTGACCGATTCCAGCTTTTCAAATGTGAATATTTTCTAGTTTTTTCTCTCCTCTGTGACAGTAAGCTGAATATATTTGAGTTGTGGACGAAACAAGACATTTTGAGGACGTCATCTTGGACTCTGATTGACACCTTTCTCCATTTTCTGTCATTTTCTAGACCAAACAACTAATTGATTAAATCAAGAAATAACGACAGATTTATCGATAATGAAAAGGATTGTTAGTTTGCAGCCTAACGGTGCGTTTCCACACAGCGAAATTTCGCTTTGCTCTCAGTGAGGTTGAATGGAGACGAAATTCGGCCCGATTGGGCGAGATGAGAGCGAATCGCCGAGGGGAGCGAAACAAAGTTGACGAAAGTTTAACGTTATTCAAATGAGGACCACTCGAGAACCAATCAGGTCCGTGTGTTTGTGTTTGGAGGCGGGAGTTACAAAAAAAAAGTATGACCAAGATGGCGGAGGTTATCAGCGCTGTATCATGAACATTTTCGATGTGATTAAATTGTTTCTACACGAACATGTGTACTTGTATCAACACGAATTGTGATTTATATGACACACAAACTTAGTCAGGGCACATACACCACTAAATAGACCGCTGTAGATGTTAGTTTAAATACTCAAACTTTTCAGCTAGCATGTTCGGACATTGGATTTAATTGTAGCCTAGCCAGGCAGCTAGCCAGGCAGCTAGCCAGGCAGCTAGCCAGGCAGCTAGCCAGGCAGCTAGCCAGGCAGCTAGCCAGGCAGCTAGCCAGGCTGCTAGCCAGGCTGCTAGCCAGGCTGCTAGCCAGGCTGATAGCCAGGCTGCTAGCCAGGCTGCTAGCCAGGCTGCTAGCTAGCCAGGCTGCTAGCCAGGCTGCTAGCCAGGCTGCTAGCCAGGCTGCTAGCCAGGCTGCTAGCCAGGCTGCTTATGCATTTGTTTGATTACATGTTTTGTTGGTGAACATTGACTCTTGTAGCAACACGGATTGCTGTTTATATGTCACACGAACTTAAACAGGGCAAATACACCACCAAATAGACCACTGTAGATGTTAGTTTAAAACACTCAAAATTATTCAGCTAGCCGACAGGTCAACCGCTAGCCGCTGTTCTGTTGCAGTCTTGCGTGTTGTTTTCGCGACCACGCCCCCCCCCCCCCCCCGAGGCAAAATATTGCTGCCCGAAAAATCGCGAGGTGTTTTACTGTGTGGAACCACACCGTTAAGTCACAAGTTCCCAAAACTAATGGTGACATTTTCAAAATGTCTTATTTTGTTCGACCGACTGTCCCAAACCCGAAGATACTCAGTTTACCATCATAGACGAGTAAGAAAACCAGAAAATATTCACATTTGAGAACCTGGAACAAATTCATTTTTGACGTTTAAAAATGTAATCAATATTGTTGCTGATTTGTTCATCAATCAATCGACTTATTAGTGAGTCAGTTATCAATGGTCTCGTTACAGCTTTAGAAATATGAAGATTTTGTGGCCGGGCACATATACTGAGAGGTTTATGCCTTGACGAAAAGGTCCAGGGTTCAAGTCCGACCTGTGACAAATTTCCTGCATGTCTCTAAAGGCGGAAAAGCACTCATGTATAATAGACTGAATATATGTTGGAAATGTTCTGGTGAGAACAGGAGTGGAATATATTTGTTGACATTTCTGTATTGTCACACTGTTGCGCCACACACACACACACCGCACGCACCTTCCTGCAGACATGTGACTAACGTCACTGCGACTGTAAATATTTGCCGGGATACTGAAAGAGACCAAACACGCACCAGACTTCAATGCAGACACGAGACAAAGTCTTTGTCGAGTGTTTCTTTAAATGGTTTTAAGTAGGGCTGTCGATCGATTAAAAAAATGTAATGGAATTAATTACAGACTCTGCGATTAATTAATGTAAATTAATCGCATATATAATTTTTGCTGTTCCTACCATTTATAGTTTTTAAAATATGAAGCTTTTTGTCTTTTTACATTGAAAGTCAATGGAGAAATCTTCAAATCCTCTTCTGGCTTCTTCCACTTCTAAGTGCTACTCCTCCCGCATACTTTCACCTTCAGACGTCTTTCAAACTTTAAACTAGTCACAAAAGCTTCAGCTATTAGAATATGATTCAACTTTTTGATATATTTTACAGTTCAACCAGCAAGTCAGCGTAGCGACAGCTTTAAAAAAAAATTCCACTTTTGTTTGATAGGCCTACATTATCTCACTACTTCACCTACGCAATTATGCTTCAGCAATTCAGCTTTTCACAGTCCCTTCAGAAAAACGTGATTATGCGATCGCAGAATTCAATGCATAATCAGCCAAAGTCCGCATATTTATGCAGGGGCCGCATTTTTTCAAATACGCCGCACTTTCGCCGCATAAATTGCAGATTTCCGCGCAAAATATGCGGGGTTTGCATGATTTCATAATCCCCGCATTTTCGTTGCAAAAAAGTCACATATATCTCAGCAGAAAGTTGAAAAATGTTGCGTTTACTTCACACAAAAGCAGCCATTTTCCCCTGTTGCCATGGGAACGTTATGAAGTGACGTAATTTTGCCTAGTGAGAACACGGTGTTGGGGGAAATCACTTTTTTTTCTCTTTTTCATCAAACTGCAGTTTTTGCAAGTTCCCGCAGTTTTTGCAAGTTCCCGCAATTTCATCTCATAAAATTCCATAAATATCCCGCATATTCCATCGCATTTTTTTAAGAAAACGTGCCGCATAATCAAGGATTTTTGCCCGCAACAATTACAAAAAAACTCTTTTTCTGGAGGGACAGATTTCAGCATTCATAAGCATTTTCTGCAGGAAATGCATTTCCTAGTAACACAAATTACACTGAAAACAGATGCAATTCACAGTGGTTTTGAACAATTTATAACATGAAGTCATACAAAGCTGTGTGAAAAATTAGCACGTAAGCAAGGCATCGTCAAAACGTTACAAAAATGTCCATCGCATTATATATTTTTCTATATCATGTCTATCGCGATGTTGAAAAACAAGCGGCTGAACTGCATTATTGCAACATTTACTTAATTTGGACGTCACTTTACGTTCTGATTCTTGCATCTTATGTTCATTTCGCACTTAAGTTCTTAATAAAATATGAAAATACTTACACTAATTTGTCAAGTATCCAATTCACACAGGAATATACAAAACATATGCTTTATCATGTGGTTATTTCATATAGGCTAGTATTCCTTTTTTTTTTAACTACCAGAAAACATGCTATATTGTGCTATATATCGTTATATCGCGATATGAAGTGACCTATATCGAGATAGAAGAGTTTAGCCATATCGCCAAGGCCTGGCACTATCCACTGCAAGGGTGAGATTCCCATACTGAACAGGTGTAGGCATACAGGTGTTTTTGAAAAGAGCTTCCAACGAAATATGAGGGACTGGGATGAAGATGAAAAAATAAAAAAGGGCAAAAATGAGTATGTTATATAAAGTCAAACTGCAGCCCCATGTAATATCTTATCTAATGGCTGCTGCCGTGTACAATAGGAAGGATGTGTCATTTCTGACATCTAGGTCATATCTGTGAAAGCTGAGCTCACCATGAGGCCCTCAGCGGGGCTTTAACATACACTCTGTTATTATCACCATCATCACCATCATACATCTGACTCACTGCCATTTAGATCATTTTTGCCCTTTTACACCCTTAAGAAGGATGTGATTGAAAATGCCTACTTACTGGACATGTTTCTCTTCAGCTAAATGCTCCAAATACTAAAAAAACATTAAGCTGTTCAAGTATGCTTTGTTAATCCGGTGGTTTTTTTCTCTCTTTTTTTAGGGCTGAAAAACAGCATTTGGTAGAAAATCATTACTACATAGTGAACAAAAGGGAGCGATTAAATGACAATGAGGGATGTGATATAAAAAGACAAAAGAGGTGAGAGGCATAACAGTAGTCATTTAAATGGATGACATGTTGCATTATAGTGTAAAGGCTTTTTAAAGTGTCCTTTGTGTGAGGTGAGCTGGGCGCCATCATTTAACGTTAGAGGCCTATAGGCACACTGTCAGAAGCTGGGAGATGGACAATATAGCTTACACATTGCTTTTAAGGTGACAAATACGACGCCTCGTTAACGCTGCAGACAGGTACTCCGTGTGGCAAATCACAAAGCAAATGTCATTTATATTTTTGACTTATTTCACGTAAAAATGCGTCGATTTTATCCGAGAAAAAAAAACTTCCGAGTGACTAACGTTAGCAAGGACCAGCCCTGTGCTGCGCATCGTAGCCATGACGAACATCACGCAAACCGTTAACTACGTTTAAGTAACCGGGACAACCCGTTCAGTCAGTTCATGTTACAGTTAAGTAAAAATATTTAATGTTAATCGTCTGAATCAAGGACATATTAAACCGTGTTTTGTGCCGAGAAGGCCGTGATTTTCACTGAAGAAAGAAAACGTGAAGGCCAGTTGGTAACCATAACGATATAACGTTCTGATTTACAACACAAACCGCTGGAATAAGAACAAAATGGCAGCCACAAAGACACGTTACTTACTGGGATATGCTTACTCATTGAAGATTGTAGCTTAATCATACAGCCGGTCCCCAGAAAAAGGTAAAAATATGAAACGGTTCTCCACCATACAGTGCGGTGCTGTTTCTCCGAGCGGAGCCGAAGTCTCCTGATCCGTTGCTACGACACCGTCAGGCTGGAGGGAAAGACGAAGCCGACTTCCTGTGACAACTTTCAAAATAAAACACCGCCAGTGCAACGGTCTGCAAACTATCCTACTACTATCCACTACAACTACTAGGCCTACCTGTGGTGGAAAGTAACGAGTACATTTCGACCCCAGAGGGTTAAGTCAAAAATCGGAATACTGTGGAACATCCTGGATATATACTACCCATTTGTTGATCTGCTGCTACTGACCCCAGTCCTTCAGATGTTTGTTGTTGAAACATTGTGGAAACAAATCAACCGCTCCGCAAGTGCATGGCCCAACATAGAAGAGCCTCCGGTCAGGACTCAGCAGTTCACCTGCATCTGAAGGGCAAGGCACACACATTTGAGGACGGCAATGTCCACATTTTGGCCAGGGAACCAATATCCTTACTTCACTGGCTCCCTATTAAATGTTGTGTTCATTTTAAAGTACTGGTGCTGACTTTTAGAGCCCTGCATAACTAAACTCCCCAGTGTGTCACTGACCTCCTCCAAACCTTATAGGCCTATGTCAAAGAGGGCTCAAAATTACTGTTTTAACCCACTATAAAACTTGAGGTGACCGTGCTTTTCAAACTGTGGTCCAACCTACACATAGAGGGTCTTTTAATCACTGTTTCCAGTATTTTTAGACTCGGTTTGTTTCATCCCACTGGGAAAATTGGGCAACCATCCAAGTGGCCCCAGAACTGCAGGGCTCTTAATTGGTTATGTTTTCTACAGACAACCCACAAAACCAGCAAATAAAATGAAAAGTTAAAAGACTTTATATTTAAAGAATGATAAAAGCTACATACAATTTTGAAATCAATCATTCATTCTTTAGTTTTTGTCACATTGAGGTCCAGGTAATTGTCGTAACAACATTGTACAAATGCCGGTAAGGCGCAGCCGTGCCCCGATTCTGCCCCCTGGCAATGTCACCAGAAAGGTTTACAAGGTAGCTGCCCTCTTGGAAAGTCCTGCACCTGTATGTGTACATAATACAAAGCAAATGGGAAAGTACACAGCCCCGAGGAGAACCTGCATTTAAGGTGATAATGTTGCGCATGTGACCATTTACAAAAACTTGCTGAACTTTGTCTGTTGTCTGTCAGTTTAAAAAACAACTATAAAATCTGATCGGGTAAGTTATTAAAATATGAGGCTGCATCATGGGATTTGGGGTTTTCACGACACACCTTAAGCTTTATTTTGAAGAGAACCCCGCATAACTTCCGGTTCTTCCCGCACTGAATTGTCTCCAGCTTGACGCAGCTCTTTAAAACCCCACCCTGAAAATGTGAGGGGTTCTGCCGAGACGTCTCTGTGCCTCCATGCTGCCCAGGGCAGATGGTGGGGACTGCTGAGGCCTGACTGCTCTTCAATGTCCTGGAAACACACGTGGACTCCAGGAAACACCCAGAAGTATAAAGACGTAACTGCAGCAATGGCTCAAATCGATTATCAATAAAAAATTAAAGTGGGCTTTTGCATCCACAGTGTGATGAAAAATAGGGTGAAAAATAATGATAAGGCTTGTTGTGCTTTCACTGTTTAGAGGGTCAGTTCCCCCAATAATAAAATAAATAAATCAAATTATAACCTTGTTGTCATGTAGGCTATGCATCAGTTTTTATGATGTCATATTTTTCACTGTTTTAGGAATCGGTGATGTAGATCAAATCTTCAATTATCATAAATTTATATTTTGTATTGATTATAGCCTACATAGCCTACACTTTTATTATATATATATATATATATAAAATTATGATAAAGAGATGGTACAGAGAGATAAACGATATCACATTTAAATTGTCTCACAAAAGTATGGCATCATATTGCCCAAGCCAACAACTAAAATGATATCCACCTCCACCGCATTGCAGAAGTTGCACAAGAAGAACCATCCAATTTATCTCAAAAACTTAAATAAAACTGTGCACTGTGTGAACTGAGCCTTCTACATCTACGTATATCATTAACCAGCACATTAAAGTTGATGCTGAGAAGATGCTGATTTCTGAGGTGATTTAGTCCTAATTAAGTTCACTTTATCAGGACATTTCATGCTCTAATTTCCAAGTCATCAGTGTCTAATTTCTGAGTCATTAATGCTGAGTCACAGGTCATCACTCTGATGGCCATGGCATTTACTGAAATCACTTCGGAGGCTGCAGTTAGTGATGCTGTTGAATTGTTTTGCGTTTAGTCTCGCTTTGCCAGACCTTCCTCCGCCAATCACAGTCGTCTTGGGCGGTGCTAAGCACCACACGGAGCCACGGTGCCTCTGCAAAATAGCCTCGGGAAGGAACTTGTTTTGGTGGAACGTGTACGTTAACCATAGTCCTCAGAAATGGCAACACAAAGGAAGAGGAAGGTAACGGACGTCCGGCCGAAAGAGTGACATCTGGCAGAATTTCTGACGGCACTCTAGCAAATCCTGGAAGTGGAACGTCGTGGAAATATACTATATTGCATTATACGGACGTGTTTTCAAAAAATTGTGATGTGAATATTCAAATTTGCATTTTTCCGAGCACACTTCTCATCCATGTTGGCCTAAATGTTGACTGAAAATCTCATGAGAAAGCTCCAGAAAAGCTAATAAATGCGCCAAATTGAACATTTCATTATATATTAACATATTATAAAGTGGTTTATTATAGAAATTATATTTCTATGATGGTAAAAGATGACGTGAGAACTGAAATTAAGCTGAACAAAATATTTGTTTTGCCTGTCAACATCCACAGTCTGCCTTAAGGGGAGACACTATACAGTCAAAAAAACATACTTTTTTAATTTTTAGTTTTTGGGCAATTTTGCTTTCATAACTTCTTTCAGACTATCCATCCATCCATCCATCCATCCATCCATCCATCCATCCATCCATCCATCCATCCATCCATCCATCCATCCATCCATCCATCCATCGTCGTCCACTTATCCGGTGTCGGGTCGCGGGGGGAGCAGCTCCAGCAGGGGACCCCAAACTTCCCTTTCCCGAGCCACTTTAACCAGCTCTGACTGGGGGATCCCGAGGCGTTCCCAGGCCAGGTTGGAGATGTAATCCCTCCACCTAGTCCTGGGTCTTCCCCGAGGCCTCCTCCCAGCTGGACGTGCCTGGACCACCTCCCTAGGGAGGTGGTCCAGGGGGCATCCTCACCAGATGCCCGAACCACCTCAACTGGCTCCT
The DNA here is from genome assembly GCA_023631565.1 of Gymnocephalus cernua. Lineage (NCBI taxonomy): Eukaryota > Metazoa > Chordata > Actinopteri > Perciformes > Percidae > Gymnocephalus > Gymnocephalus cernua. Next base: position 38,639,027 of record CM042427.1, on the reverse strand, counting down.
TTCGACGTGAAGGAGCAGCGGCTCTACTCCGAGCTCCTCACGGATGACTGAGCTTCTCACCCTCATCATCTCTAAGGGAGACGCCAGCCCCCCTCCTGAGGAAACCCATTTCGGCCGCTTGTACCCTGGATCTCGTTCTTTCGGTCATGACCTCCAGCCTTCATGACCGTAGGTGAGGGTAGGAACGAGAACTGACCGGTAGATCGAGAGCTTTGCCTTCTGGCTCAGCTCTCTTTTCGTCACAATGGTGCGATAAACTGAATGTAATACCGCCCCCCCGCTGCGCCGATTCTCCGACCAATCTCCCGCTCCATTGTCCCCTCACTCGCGAACAAGACCCCCAGGTACATAAACTCCTTCACTTGGGGTAAGGACTCATTCCCTACCTGGAGACTAGTTGGGGAAAAAAACATCCAAAATACATATTTAGGTGTTTATTTTAACCACACTTTGTCTATTTGCGCCTGTAAATTTCTCCTGCACCAAAAGTTAGCATTAGATAATGCCTCATTTGCATATTTAAAATTTCAGAGAACTTTTAATGCAAATAATTGTTTAATTTAAGTAATCAACTGGGGAAGTTTTATTTTGATATATATGTTAGTTAACACATTTTACTCTATTCACCTGTAATGTCTTAAAAATGTCTGAATTTTACAATCCATATATTTAAAGGTTTTGTTCTCGGACTCTGAGCCAGAACTCCCCACTTCAGTTTTTCAACCTGGACCTTTCAGTCACTTTATTATCCCAAATGGGAAACTTGATATGCAGTCAGGAGTGCAAGATAAAAAGAAACACATTCAAACAACATGCAAATAAACAAAGACATGAGTACAAAAATGTTTCCTGTATGTAATACACACAACACAATTTATCACCACTGGAGCGATCTTTAAAACATTAAACGCTACAGGTGCAAATTAAGCTAAATTATTGCACATGGGACAAAGGAGTTTTTACTCCTATTGCTCTTGAACCCTACTCTAAATCTGCGACCTGAGGGGAGTGACCGATGGGAACAACAATCTCTGACATTGGTCCAGTATTAAGGAAGATCGCTGCAGTCGGCAGCGGAGAAACAAGCTACAACGTAAGTTAATAGGACGATTGTCCAGCTTGTATTTACCTTCACAAAAGTGCTTGATTTTCCACGGACAGACTCAGATTAATATTTCTAAGTGTCTGACAACATTATGGTAAGGATTTCTAAGGAGGTCGACCTTTCTGTTAACAAGTAAGATTCTTTTTTAAAACATAAAACCATCTGCAAAATCGCATTCGCTAAACCCACCAGACTCCATGTAAATAAACAGTAATTTTAGCATTGTATAATACACTTCATTCAAAGTCAACAGAAACAAAATAAAACTAAGAAAAGCTGTTTTAGGTCGTCTTTTCAATTTTCCAACCATCACAAATCTAGTTGTGGTTGAAATAAACACATAGTTTACTGATTTAGATGTGAAAATATGTTGGCTCTATACACGCTAAAAGTATCGTTTTTTAAAATGGAGTCTGGTGGATTTAGCGCTAGTGATCTCAGAGCAGTTTCTGGTTAAACAGAAAGGTCTCAAAGAGGTTTTAAAAAGCCTTATCACTGTAGGGATCATTTCCATAATGTTGTCAGACACTTTAAGTGACAAAACAGCACTTTTAGTGGACCAAATTGATGCTGAACATTTGCCCCATAGGGTTACATTGCAGCCCGGTCTGTGGCTGCCGGACAGCGTACACGCTTAATAGGCTACTGGACCAATTTCAAAGATTGTTGTTCCCATCAGTCACTTACACACAAAAACATAGAAAAAATAGGGTCCGGGTTGAAAAAAAACGGTAGTTACCCTTTAATACATCAAACTTTCCACTTTTATTCCTATCTGTACGCTGTAAGTTTTTACAGAGGTGTTTGTTCATATCATTCACAGCCTGATTTATATAACGTTTTATACCTAAACAGGTGGCGAAAATAGATTTTCTTATGGCTGTTGAAAGTATTTTCTGATTTATGGATTTATGGCTCAGCCAGAAAAGAAAATATTTAACCTGGCTTTATCAAATGTTCAGATTTCTGTTCTGGAAATGTATGCAAATGAGCGCATATTTAACAAGTCAATGCCTATTTGCATATTTAAACACAGAATTTCAGAACACTTGTAATACAAAAGATTAGTGTCTTTATGAAGGTAGTTATCAACTGGGGAAGTTTCATGTTCCCTATTCACCTGTAGTGTCTCCCCTTAACAAAACACTGTTGATCGGAGAGTGATTTCACTCAGACAGCAGCTGTTTAATGCACAGACCATCACTAACAGCAGCCATTGTCTGGTCCTCATGTGTTTTTATCTTTCTGGAATAAATACTTTTGCTCCCATATCTTTCTGGAAGCACAAACAGAGCTGCTTAGCTCTGCAGTTTCACTCTGCAGTGACACAAAAGCAACTCTGAATTGTCCTCACGGGCAGCCAATGAGCTCAAAGCAGCAGCAGCAGCTCAGTGTCCACCAGCGGCCGACCGCCGCCAGTTTCCAGCCGGACTCCCGTGGGTGTCGGGGGGCCAAAAAGAATTTTCCAATCCGTCACCATTGTGCCAATTGTCTATAAAAATTAATGTGCGAGTGAAGCTCTGCCTTCACAGGAGGGCTATCAAATTCCAAATCACAGTTAATGAAAGAGTCCAAACTAAGACATGAATGACTCTGAAGATTTCAAGGTAACAACTCCACATCTAACCTTTTCATTTGTATTTTCAGCACAAAGGTGTGAATGGATACAGCAGCTTGGGCTTCAGATGCATTGCTATTATTTGACTTTGTCTGTGGATCTTGTATTTGTCTTTGAGCCATACTTTTATTTACTATTACAGATGTGATTCCTTACACTCTTTGGCAAATCTTCATATAAACTTGATTAGAGCTGCAAATATTAATTGATTAGGAGTCAACTATTCAATTAATTTGCCACTATTTTGATAATCAATTAATCTGAGTAATTTTATTTTAGAAAGAAAAGTAAAAACTCTCTGATTCTAGCTTCTCAAATGTGAATAATTTCTAGTTTATTCTCTCCTCTGTGACAGTAAACTGAATATCTTTGAGTTGGGGACAAAACGAGACGTTTTGAGAACGTCATCTTGGACTTTGGGAAACACTGATTCACATTTTTTTCAACCATTTTCTGACATTTTATAGACCAAGCAACTAATCGATTAATCAAACATAAAAATCGTTAGTTGCAGCCAAGGGCGTTTCTAGGACTTGAGGAGGTTCGGGGCTTTAAAACAAGAGTCAGATCCTGCACGTAGCTGCTGGTTTTATTCGCCTCGGAAAAAAATAAACTGGACAAAGTTACAATTTTACCATGAGTTCTACAACAAAAATGTAAGAACTGCGAGTACACTGGAAAATACTTGTTTCCTTTATTTGTATGTCCCATTCTGGGGATTTTTTATTCTATTATACTTATTTTTGTAAAAAAACAAAGAGAGGGTGAGAGATCCGGGGCTATTCATAAAATATTCGGGGCTGTAGCCCTAAACTTGATATTTTCTTACCAGACCCATTGTGCATTTTCCAGGAGGCCCAGGGTAGAAGCACAGACCAAATAGACGGCACAAGGCTGAGCCTGGGTAACAGGAAGGGAGTGAGGGTGACTGGGAGACATGCACCTCCGGTGGACTGGGGCAGCGGAAGAGGAGGTCCATCCATCGTCCATTCTCCCACCAGCACCCCTTTACCTCCAGACACGCCCACTGTGATCTCCATCGGTCCCCTGCCTCACAGACACCCAGAGCGAGGTGATGATCCCGGGATGGACGAGTCTTCCTTCAGGGAGGATTGGACCACAGATGCGTCCTCTCAAACCAGGGTGTCCCACCATGAGATGGGCGTCCCCCGGCAGACCATGGAGGAGCTGAAGACCATCCTGAGGGAGAGCCGTCTGCATAGCAACCGGGGACGAGACGATGGGAAGCAAGGGAGTCCTTATACGTACCTCCACGGAACCAGCAGCAGCAGCGGTGGTGGCGAAAGGCCCGACGGACGGCAGAACGATGGAAACCCCAACAGGGCGTTCAGCACCTTCAAACCCCAGTCTGACGCTTCCAGAAGGGGGCCCACGTCCAGTGATAGCACATCTATTCAGCAGCCTTCCGGTGTGGATTCATCCAGCGCACTCAGGTCTGATGCCAACACAAATAGGAAGCCTGGAGTTAGGGCTCACACATACGCAAGCGGACGCTCCCGGGGAGAGACTGGAGCTTTTCATACAGGTTGGTGAAGCTTTGGTTTGAGAGACAACTTTATCCCTGATATAAATTAAGACACATCTTCTCTATAACAAAGTCAAAATCTAGCAAATTCTAGCAAATGGGAGTGAATAGAGAGGAGATAGTTTTAGTTTCTGTGAGGACAAAACAGTTCTGCCTCCATCTGGAGTCATGTCTTGTTTTAAAATCTTGGCTTTTTGTCACAGTCTAGTTCCTGTTTTAACTTGGACTTGACTTGGACTCAATGATGAATGGATATTGACCTCTTTAACCTAATTTTGTTTTTATTTGTGTTTGGTCTTTTAACAACTACCACATGTCAGTTTAACTCGGCATTGATCTCTTTTCATATCTAAGAATCTCTTAATCGTTAGCTTTCGATTGGAACAACTTGGATCAATGGTTTATTGCCTATGTTAACATAGTTTTTCAATGGAATTCAGTTTGCTCTGCCCTGAGTATTATAGCTCAACCGATACTGAGTAAAAATCAACTTGTCAGTGCTCTCTGGTGGCCAAACTCTGTACTGGTTACACTGGGTTACAAATGATCTCAAACCTAGTTTGGCAATTTGCAACTTGTTATTAGTGGTTGACACAGATACCGATATATATCTGCAAACAGCTAATATCAGCTGGGCAGATTTATTTTTGCAGATATTTCAAACTCTTTTCCACAGATAACGGAAACGAGACTATCGAGTTCTTTGGGAATCAGAGGTTCGTTGCAGCCATGGAGCAGATCAAGCAGCAGATCGCCAGAGAAGACATCAACTTTGTTCGCTTTGAGGCCACTGACCTCCACGGGGTATCCAGGTCCAAGATGGTCCCTGTCCGCTTCTTCCACGTAATCACCACATCTATCTATCTATCTATCTATCTATCTATCTATCTATCTATCTATCTATCTATCTATCTATCTATCTATCTATCTATCTATCTATCTATCTATCTATCTATCCATCCATCCATCTAGCAAGCTACTAAGATATGGAAATAGGGGCCAGGAAATAGCAGAAATTTGTTTCTAAAACAAGTAACAAGTAACAAGTAAGAAGCTGAGACTTGGAGGTGATTCGCACAGCTTTGGTTAAAGATGGGAAGCAGGAGCTAGCCTGGCTCTGTTGAACACAAACAGAAATGTAACCGGACTATGAGTTCGCAGCCATGCTTGCAGTTAATGCTAACGTCAGCATGCAAAAATGCTCACAATGACAATGCTAACATTGTAATGCCAAGCAGGTGTATGTGTACCAAGTTCACCATCTTAGGCCCCATCCAGACGAAGACGTAAACTTTGTTTACATTCTATCGGACATGATTGCAGCTAGCTAGCGCGCTAACGCTAGCTAACGCTAGCTAACATCAACATCGGCAGTCACACAAACATCAATGATCCGATGTCATTTTGATAATCTAGCTACACTTTTTTCTTGCGGTAGCCGTGCTAAAAGTTACTATAATCCGTTCAAGGAGTTGATGAGCAGACAGATTAGCGAGCTAGTTGATAAATTCTCTACTTCCACTTGACTTCCAGTTGATAAATTCTCTACTTCCACTCAGTCAGCTGGGTTGAAGGCGGAGCTGTTAGGCAGAGGTGTGTGGGGATGACATCATCGATACGCACGTATGCGGTTTCGCCGTCCATATGAAGCCAAACGTGAGCCGGCTTTTTTTTTATTCACCCTGGGACCAGGTTTCAAAAAAGTGCGTTTACAGGATTCGTGTGGACAGTCGGCCCAAACGATGCAAAAGATGTGCGTTTGCATCGAAATACGTCTTCGTCTGGATGGGGCCTTAGTTGAGCATGTTAGCATGCTCACATTTGCTAATAATTACCACTGAACACAAACAGCTACTAAAGCTGATGGGAATGCTATTATTTGCAGGAATCATGTGAACCTCATGGTGGCGCTAGAAGAAAAGTCAGGGGATCACAGAAGTCAGTAGGCTTTCTTCTCTGGGGACCATGAATGTCTGCACAAAATGTCATGTCAGTCCATCAAATAGTTAAGATATTTTAGTCTGGACCAAAGTGGTGGACTGGAAGATGGTTTAAACGTGTCTCAGGAAATACTGACATCAAGTAATCCCCCTCTAAAAGCACAAATAGTAATTTTAACATTACTTTGGACAGTTGTTTCTGCCTTCTTCCTGCCTTTATGCTAGGCTAGGGAAATCACCTACATACTTAACGCACAGACTCATCTAACTCTCAAAAAGTAAGTGGTATATTTCCAAAAATATAGAACTATTGATTCAATGTAAATGTTGCCTCCACAGGAGAAAGCGGTATACGGGGTACCGATGCCGAGAAGCTACTTAGAGCTGACCCTGAGCCCCAAGAGCAACGAAGTGGACAACGCCAGCACCGCCAACTTCAGCAGTGATGTCCTCCTGATCCCTGATCTTTCCACCTTCAGGGTCTTACCCTGGGCTGAGCAGACAGCCCGGGTCATCTGCGACCCCTGCACGGTGACAGGAAGCCCCCTGCGCACTTCACCTCGCCTCATCGCTAAGCAGCTCCTCGGCCAGCTTCAAAGCCTTGGATTCTCCCTGCACTCATCCTTCACCTATGAATGCTGTGTCCTCGGGGCGCCGGACCGCATCGGACCAAAGACACTCCTGTTCCCGGCCACCACCCTGCTCGGCAACCACGACCTGCCTTTCTTCCAGCAGCTGGTGGACAGCATGTACTGCATGGGCGCAGACATCGACAGCATCGCCTCTGCAAGCGGCCCCGGCCAGATGGAAATCAACCTGAGGCCAGAGTTTGGGATTGCGGCAGCAGATAGCGCCTTCACCTTCCGCACCGGCATCAAAGAGATGGCTCGTAAACACAGCTACATCGCCAGCTTCTTCACTGACGATGGCCTGTACAATGCTGGGGTGCTTTCCCACAGCTTGTGGGATGCTAATGGGCGACGTAGCCTCTTCCATATTGGAGAGAGGGCGGGCGAGCTATCCGAGATCGGCAGGAAATGGCTGGCGGGGCTGCTCACCCACTCTGCTGCCCTGAGCTGCCTGATGTCGCCCGGCCTGGACTGCCGGAGCCACATCGCCAAGATGATCAAAGACCCCAAACGAATGCTATATGCTACATGTGGCTTCAACGATAACAGCAGCTCCTTCAACATCAAGTGTCATGGCGGAAGGGAGACACACATTGACAACAAACTGGGCTCAGCCATGGCCAATCCTTACATTGTGCTGGCTGCTACTGTGGCCGCTGGACTGGACGGCATCAAACGAAATCTGAGCGTCGAGAGCGCTCTGAACAAAGCCCCCAGTCAGCAGAAGGAGTTTGCCGTTCCCGTGAAGCTCGACGACGCTCTGGAGGTGTTGGGGGAGGATGACATCATCTGCGGCGCCCTCGGAGAGCCGTTTGTTCAGTACTTCATCGCTATGAAAAAGTTTGAGATTGAGACCCAAGAGCTGGATGATGAGAGGAACAAGTGCCTGGAGTATTTTATCTAGAGAGACCTCCCGTTTTGTAATATGCAAAACTTCTTCCTGCCACACAAATAAAAGCATGAAAGCAGCTTGAATAGCTTTTTATTTTATATAATATGTTGATACCTTATTATTACACAGATTTCTTTATTCAAATATTTTTCCGTTACTTCAAAATAACAGCCTCAATGTGCAAAGCAGTTTTATGCAATTTTGTTGTTTTGTGTATATTGTTTTTTAATTACAGACACAGCTGTTGCTCTGATAAGTGTGAACACAAGTACAATTAATAATAATAATAATAATAACATAAAGAAGGGAGTAGCCTGAACAATGAGGAAGTATGCAGATAAAATATGCTGTAACCCTAATGCTAAAAAATTGTCTCTCGTCAGAACTCTTTTGGAGATAATGAACATTACGACGTATTGGGGCCGCTAGTGTGGCTGCGGACTTTGAGTCGTGTTTTCCTGTAGTCTGAGAGAAAGGTCACCCTCACATTTTATTGTATCAAAGCATTTCTCAGCAAAACATCCCATCTCTTCACAAAGAAGACAGACAAAGTGAAATCCTAAAAAGTGCTTTTGGGGGAAAAACGTTGGTTTTCATACGTAAGCGTTGTTTCACATGTATGCTTTTATTTACAGTTTATATTCCAGATGTAAAAACCTGCAATCCACATTTTCACGTGACTGTGAAAAATCACATAAATATATAGGAAAAAAGTGCCGGGTCACCCAGTTTACAAAAAAACACTTTCTAACAATCTCACCTCAAGGTCCAAGTGTTGCTCTTCTGGAGCTTTTGATCATGATCTTCCTCAGCAGATGAAGGTTGCTCAGTTGTTGGATTTGTAGATGTCCAAACATTCAAGGACTTGGACAAGAAGCCCTTAAAGTCCCCAGAAAGGTTTTATTTTAACATATTACATGAAAACTGGGCAAACTCTATCTGCTGATTTTATCAAAGGCTCCAGAGCAGCTATAATAGACAGTCCCAGAAAAACGTGATTATGCAATCGCAGAATTCAATGCATAATCAGCCAAAGTCTGCATATTTATGCAGGGGGGGGGCATTTTTTCAAATACGCCGCACTTTCGCTGCCTAAATTGCCGATTTCCGCGCAAAATATGCGGGGCTTGCATGATTTCATAATCCCCGCATTTTCGTTGCAAAAAAGTCACATATATCTCAGCAGAAAGTTGAAAAATGTTGCGTTTACTTCACACAAGAGCAGCCATTTTCCCCTGTTGCCATGGGAACGTTATGAAGTGACGTAATTTCACCTAGTGAGAACACGGTGTTGGGGAATCACTTTGTTTTCTCTTTTTCATCAAACCGCAGTTTTTGCAAGTTCCCGCAAGTTCCCGCAATTTTTGCAAGTTCCCGCAATTTTTGCAAGTTCCCGCAATTTTTGCAAGTTCCCGCATTTTCATCGCATAAAATTGCATAAATATCCCGCATATTCCATCGCATTTTTTAAGAAAACGTGCCGCATAATCAAGGATTTTTGCCCACAACAATCACAAAAAAACTCCGCGTTTTTCTGGAGGGACTGAATAGACCTTGATTGTTTTCTAAACCGCTGGTTTCCCAGGTCAAGGATAAATCTTCACTCTCTTCAAAATACATATTGTTCTGACTTCCCCCTTGTGGTACCTATCCATGCAGATAACTTCAGGTTTATGTGCCCATATTTTGAGATATCTGTCTCTGAAAGTTCTGCTGCAACACCAAATCAATGGAGGTGAACAGGATTTTGATAGTGCTGCCATCTGCATTTAAAAACTAAATATACACATTTTTCAACGACAAGACTTCAACAGACTTCACTGTGATCAGTTTTCAAAGGAACTATATTTTCAGTAGAAAGAAGATCCAATGAAACCTGTTCACGGTGACGTATGTATGATGTAAAGTCATTAACTGGGAATCGCATTGACTTTGTGACTTCTTAATATCATCATAAGTCCCACGTCATGTCAAAATCATCAAAAGACAAAATCAAGCCATGTGAAAAAAAACTACATTTTTACAAATTAGACAATACAAAAATACATTAAAGGATGAGGTTGGTGATATTATATATTTTTTTTATTGTCAACAAATTCCTTGAAAAGACCAAAATCAACAACATTCGTCATAGCAATGCATCACAGCTATTTGTTTATCAGTTCGCAGGGCTAAAAAAAAACTACAACAGCCATAATGAATGTAGGCTACAGACACAACAGTGTCCATGTGTGGGCAACCCCAAAATAATCACAATAATCAGTATCTCTTGTTTTATCAGGCTATAACTAATGAAAACATCAGGTTTAGCCTAATTTTTGGGACAAACAGGACGGGACTCTGGACAACTGCTTGTAATTCCTTATTGTCCCGAATCTTTCTGGACGTTCAGTCCCCCTACATTCACTGTTGGTTTTGGTCTTTTCATGGCAAACTAAAAGGCCTCACCAGACTAGTAAACAGTAAACTTTCAAAAAGAACAAACACTTTCAAAATGAAGACACATGTCTTTTCACACGATTCAACTCACTTGATAACACATTTGTTGTTGTGTCTGTAAGCGCTACTGTCATATTTACCCTGCTATAACTTCATCTGTAAACACCTTGACTTACCGGTATTGTCATGTCGACCCAGCTTCCTCCCTGGTAAGATCCTAGCTATTCGTTATCAAACATATCAAAAGAAAAACGTAGCATACTGCAGAGATGACCACATACAGCATCTTTGTCTCTGTGTGGCAACCAAAATAAATCAATAAAAAAATAAAAACTTTTCCTACAACTCTACTTGTTCTTTCCTATTAGATTTCCTACTCGCTGCATGAATCTTCCCAGTTTGTTGTCAGTGCCACTATGTGTCTCGTACACTGGATAACCAGAGTCATGGTTGTTTGGGGAAGAGCCTCTGTCTTTCACTGAGGTCATTGATTTATCCTGGGGAATACCGTCAGCGCTAAGACAATATTCAAATCGACTGTAGACTTTCTCTCTTCTGGTGTGATAGACAGTCGCTCCCTCGTCGTCCAGAGTGTTCCTTGAGCCTCGGTCCAGCTCTCCTGCTGGATTCTGCTTTTTTTTGCTTGAACGCTGAGGAGACAGTCTTTGGAATGGAGATTTATGCTTCTCTGTCTCTGTTTGACTACCGAGGGAGCTCTGCGACCTGGAGATGCTTGGCGATTGACCTTTCTTTGTTGTTTGCTCTGACGCAGGTGCCTGTGAATGGTCTGCTCTGAGTGGCTGGTTTGATCCCGAGGGATTCTGCGACGATCTCAGTGAGGCCTTTCTTTGGAGTGACTTCTCGTCTTTTTTGGATGCTTTCTTTTCGTCTGGGGAAAGCATTGAATATACTTTCATTCTCAAGGAATTCTTCCTCTGAAGGGGCGGTTCCTCGCGCTGCGTTTGCTTTTTTTCCATGTGACTACTCTTAGCTTCGACGGCATGCTGAGGTCCTGCAGAAGTGCTTAAGACTTTTGGGACAGTTTGTATGTCATTGGATACCGATTTAATTCCTTCTCTTGGAGCAGCTGAGCCTGAGCTGTTGGCTGCCTTACCTACAGAACCACGTCTTCCTCTGGCTTGATCCTGGTGCTGTGATTCAGCAGGTACGCTGGATTTCACAGTGTTCTCCTTTGGAACAGCTTTCTTGTCTTTGCGAATCTCCTCATTTTCATCTTTAAATGCAGCCGAGTCCGAACTGTTGACACGTGAACCCTCTTTCTCTTCAGGGATCTCGGTCAAAGACTCCATCGCTCTCGGGTGCTGGAGACCGCTGGGCTGCAAATGAGAGAGCTTGAGCGATGGATCGTTTAGTTTCATATCTAAATCGGCAGCTGAGGTTGTCCTGGAAAGAGGCTCGTGCCAGTCGTACGTCTGCGTTGTCTTTCGATCTTGAGCCATTGTGATGTCGTAGTGAGAGGCAGAGCGGTGGCCATCAGTGAAGGTTTGCTCTCTTTGGTTGCCTCCCTTATTTGGCTCACTGTCTCTGGGGTTGGCTGGTTCCAGGCTGCAACTTTTTTCTGCATTTGGCTCTAATTCTGCCACACTCTGCCGCATGTCCAGACCTCTTAATAGAGACATTAATTTAGGTCTTTCCACAGTCGGATACATAGACCTCAAGGACTCTTGGCTCTGCCTGAGATTGCTGTACTCCTGCAGACTGAGCCTCTTCTGCCTCATTTCCTCCATCCTGGACTTTATGTCCCTCGACTTGTTGTGAATCAGCTGCGACTGATGCTCGTTTAAGCCTGTGTGGCTACTGTACGGAGACGCCATTGGGGATAATGTATCGTACGATGCATCTAGAGGCACGTCGCTGTCATTAAAGTATGTGTCTATCTTCCACCTGTTGAGTGATGTTTCAGAGTTGAACGGTATCAGGTTCTGGTCGGCCCCATAGCGAGTCTGGTGCCTAATGTGTTGCTGAGACATCCTGTTTGTAAGCAGCGAGTCGCCACCCCCCCTCACGTTAGGTCCTGTCTTCTCGGGAGCAACAGGGACTCCCATGTTCTTGGTCCCCATCCTTAGCCGAGTCACAGAGTTTATATTCTGCAGTTCTCCGCCATAGCTGTGTCCCCGCACCAGATTCCCGCCCATGTCGAAACAGTGAGATTGATTCAGTCTCTCCTGCACGCTCAGGCCCCTGGTCATCACGGCGGCATTGTTAAACCTGTCATCCTGAGCACTCCTCATGCCGTGCATTACTTTGGGTCTCGTGTGAATTTGGTGGAGGGAAAGCTGGCTGGAATTTGGGCTCTGCAGGCCCACAGTGTCTCTTAGGTACAGGACAGATGGCTTCTCCCTGGACAGAACTACAGGAAGTGAGGAGCGAGCGTACAGTCTTCGAAACTCCTCGTCATAAGAGCCAACCAGCTGACCTGTGATCACCAGAACCATGCTGAGGTTGATCTTCTCAAACGACCATGTGTAGCTGAAAAAGAAAATGTTGACACGTTATGATGATTCTGCCCCGCACTGTGGTCAGATCTCAATATGTCAATTATTAGGCAGGGCTAGCAAGCTTGTCAACAAACATAGCGATGCAATGGATGCCGTCATTTATTTGGAAACCCCTTCTTGCTATGTAGGATCGAGATTTGCTACTGACTAGCTACTATTACTACTTGTAGCTTTTGCCAGGATTGCTTGAGCTAGCAGGAAGATGCAGAGTCAGCTGACCTTTCAACTTGCCAGGCAGATTTGTTTTCCTAAAAATGTGGTCAAACCAACGATTATTTTCTTTGTCGATTAATCTGTCGATTATTTTCTCAATTGATTGATTTGTTTTTGGTCTGAAAATGGTGAAAGATGTTGATCAGTGTTTCAAGACCACGTCCTCAGATGTCTTGTTTTGTCCACAACTCAAAGATATTCAGTTTACTGTCACAGAGGAGAGAAGAAAGTAGAACAATATTCACATTTAAGAAGCAGAATTTTTACATTTTCTTTAATAAAAAAAAATGGCCAAAATGATTAATCGATTATGAAAACAGTTGCCGATTAATTTAACAGTTGACAGCTAATCAATGATTTGATTAATCTTTGCAGCTGTAGGTCACACTGCACAGATATACACCTGGCTGAGATACGATTACAATGCAAGCCTCGAGATGCGTTCTGCGTGCATTTACACCTGGCATTCACAAGTGGGAGGCGCTACAGCAGGGGCGTCAAACTCAACTTCCCAGAGGGCCACACTGGAAAATAAGAATCACATCAAGGGCCGGACAAAAAAAACGCCCAGAAAAAGTGACAAAAACGTCAGAAAAAGTGACAAAAACGTCGGGAAAAGTGACAAAAACGTCAGAAAAAAGTGACATAAACGTCAGAAAAAGTGACATAAACGTCGGAAAAAAGTTACAAATTATCAAAAAAAAAATGTTGGGCCAAAATGTATCGTGAACCTAAATTGATATGCGGGCCGGATCGTAATCTGCGAGGGGCCGGATTTGGCCCGCGGGCCTCGAGTTTGACACGTGTGCGCTACAGGATCGTCCGGACTACAACCACCAGGTTTAAAACCAGCTTTTTTCCCCACTGTCTGCTGTCTTCATACTGAACTCTGCCCACTGACACCCACACACACCTGGACTGAACCAACTACACTTACCTGAAATGCACTGTAAATCATTCCTCTTGCACTACTGTACATATTGTATAATCGCTGTACATATTGTATACGCCTTGTATAGTTATTCATTGTGTATTACCATAGTCATAGCCTGTTCATACTTGTAGTAATAATCACTCATATAGACACATATCTATATACGTATACATCATTTATACCTTGCACTCTGTATATACTGTAGCATATGTTATTTATTCATTCTGCAGCACATTATTTCATTTGTTATTTAATCACTGCTTAAGAACTTCTGGTTAGACACTAACTACATTGCGTTGCTCTGTACTTTTTTAATTGTAGGGGAATACATGTGAAAAGGAATACACCCTTCAGCACGACCAGACAGGCCTTAACACACAAGAGGGGGGTAAAAAAATCCAGGAATACCCAGGGAAAGCTGGAGAAGGTCTGTGGAGGCAGAACAACATAATCCTGGAGGAAGGAAGCAGAGAAGACCGCCCAACACCGAACCAGCTGGAGAAAGTTCATCAATGACCGATGCTCCCCCAAAATGGCGAAATGGGTTAAATGACGATGTGTAAAAAAAGGGTAAAGGCAGGACTGACTCACCTGTACGTTCCATACATCACTGTTCTGCAGTCCACCATAAGGAATCTTTGCTCCAAGTCTCCGTGGAACTTCACCCCGGACTGACACTGGTACTGCGGACCCTGAACCGTCCGAACACGGAGGTTCTTCATCAAACAAAAAGCACAATTTCACCTAAATTATTTTGAATGTTTTTTTTTTGCTGGAATTTCAAATACAGTTACTTCAGGGTTTGGCTGTGCCTTTTATTTGTACGTACAGACTAACCGGTTAGGTTTAAGAATTAAAAAAATGTATCGAAAAAATACAGCCCATCAATCAAAGACAATTAAAATTAAATTGAAGGCTGTTTTAGTGGGATTTTTCCCGAGTATTTGACCGGAGAAGTAGAGGGAGAAACGGCAGATTTCTACCCGCTTATGGAGCCCCCATTCCCCGGGTTAAATGGAAGGGTGTCTTAAAAAAAAATCTATAAAAACAAACAAAAAAAATCTCGAGAAAACAAACTTTGAATTAATAAGTCGAGTGAGAGATAACAGTGCATAAAAAAAATAAATCCATGGCCGTAGACTAAGTCCTTGAAGTTCCACTTTCTCTCTGGTTAACTGCTCCTCAGATCTCTGCAGGGTAAATCCAGACAGCTAGCTAGACTATCTGTCCAATCGGAGTTTTCTGTTGCACGACTAAAACAACCTTTGAACGTACACATGTTCCACCAAAACAAGTTCCTTCCTGAGACTATTTTGCAGCGGCACCGGGGGGCTATTCTCCCGTGATTAGCACCACCCAAGACTATTGTGATCGGTTTCAAAAAAATGCCAATAAACCAGAGCACGTTTTCCTCCCATGCTGGAGTTCTATGTGGAGTGGCCAGACCCTCCTCCGGCACGCTTTGGAGGAGGGTCTGGCAAAAGCGAGACTATGACAGAGTGAAACAGGTTCGAGTGCATGAACAAATGTCCAGTATCAGGCTTTCAAGCGCAGGTTCATCACAAGGTTGTGTCCTGTCACCTGTGCTTTTTATAATGTACACAGGCAGTTGCAGAGCATCTGAAGAGGACAGTTATATGGGGTGGTGATGACGGAGTGGATAGGACACATTCCTTTTGGGGTGGGAGACCCGGGTTCGATTCCCACTGTGAAACATCAACCAATGTGTCCCTGAGCAAGGCACTTAAGCCCTAGTTGCTCCAGAGACGTGCAACCTCTGACATATATATAGCAATTGTAAGTTGCTTTGGATAAAAGTGTCAGCTAAAATGACATGTAATGTAAATGTAATGTTATATTGTAAAGTTCTCTGATGACACTGCTCTCCTGTCTCTTCTTGAAGGCAACGCTTTAACTGCTTTTATTGAATGGTGCGATGAGAACTTCCTGGATCTTAATGTGTTAAAAAACCGAGGAGTTAATCATTGATTTCAGGCGGATTAACGACACACCAAAAGTAAGCACTATTTATAATAAAAATGTCAAAAAAAATCGACTCCTACATGTACCTTGGCACTGTGTTCAACTCTCAGCTGAAGTTCAAAGTAAACACAGATCTGATTGTCAAGCAGGGTCAACAAAGAATTTATTTAATGCCTAAGCTTAACTCTTTTAATGTCTGTGATACTATTTTATTTAACTTTTATCAGTCTTTTGCTGAATGCCTTCTAACGTTGTCTTTTATCTGCTGGTTTAGTGGGTTGTCAGTGAAGGACAACAGCAGCCTAAACGGCAAAGAGGGACTTGGGCTCCGTTTGGGAGAAATTGGTGGCTGAGAAAGCAAAGAAAATGATCAGCCAACCAGACCACATCCTCTCCACAGAGCTCTCTCTAATGCCTTCAGGCGGGCGGTATAATGTGCCTCCGAAGAGAACTAACCGATATTTCAAGTCTGTTGTTGTTGCTGCCCTGTCCCCATATTCCCCATATATTTTTAACCCTTGCATGCATGGTTATATGGAACCCATTGAACCTGTTTGTTTAGTGACTGTTCGTTGGAACTGACTGTATGGACACACACACACGGACACACACACACACACACACACACACACACACACACACACACACACTCACACACACACTTTGTGATACCTGACAAGATGAAACCTGTGAGTCAGTTTCTCTGGTATTTCGGGTGGCTGGTATTTTATTGTGGCTAGTGGCTAAGCAATTTCATCACAAAACCGTCGCTGTTTACTCTGACGACTTGTTTCAGGACTGTTTGAACATCGTCCTGATGCTGCTCAACAGGAAAATCCAGCCACGCTAACAGATCTGTCCTATGGCTGGTGCAGTTGTCTCGTATGACAATGACAGCTCGAAACGCCTGCAGCAGGGAAACGCTGATAAATGACAGCGATTTCACGAGGGTGCGGAGCAAATGTCAGACTTAATCCGCTAAATGCTCCTGCCAATAGAAGAAAGGTCATGCCACAGGCAAAGCTTCCTCTCTATCTATCTGCCTGTCTGCCTGCCTGCCTGCCTGCCTGCCTGCCTGCCTGTCTGTCTGTCTGTCTGCCTTCTATCTATCATACGGCTGAAGGAGCGAGAAGATCATGGGTCGTCAAGTCAGAAAATGTCCAAATCCGACCATATTTAACAAGTTGTTGTGTTCATTGTCTACTTTTGTGTGTGGTGGGGTGCCTGGATAGCTTAGCTGGTAGAGCGTGCAACCAATGTACAGAGGCCCAGTCCTCACCGCAGCGGCTGCAGCTTCAGTTCCAACCTGCAGCCCTTTGCTGCATGTCAACCCCCCCTCTCCCCTTTCATGTCCAAGCTCTCCTATCAAATAAAGGCATAAAATGCCAAAAAAAAAAACAACTTTTGTGTGTGGTACACATTTTCTAAATCAGTTTTTTGTAGGCTGCCTACATCAGAGAACATGGGAATCAACAAGCCATTAAGATTTCGCTCCCCTTCCTATTTACATGCAGACTCATTAGAATATACCCCCCCCCCCCCCTCATCTAGGGACAGCTGTGGCTATGACCAATTGTCTACCAATCGGAAGGTCGGAGGTTTGATCCCCTGCAGTCTACATGGCGAAGTGTTCTTGGAGATACTGAACCCCAAATTGCTCCCGATGCTGCGCCATCGGTGTGTGAATGTGTGTGAATTGTTCATCTGATGAGCAGCCTCGGCCACCAGTGTATGACTCTGTGTGTGTGTGTGTGTGTGTGTGTGTGTGTGTGTGTGTGTGTGTGTGTGTGTGTGTGTGTGTGTGTGTGCGCGCGTGTGTATGAATGGGTTAAATGGTGCCTGTAAAGTGCTTTGAGTGGTCGTAAAAACTAGAAAAGCGCTTTATAAATGCAGTCAATTTACCCATCTGAGTATCTCAGAAAATAAAATATTGGTTCATTAATGTAGAATAACACGGTGGCTAATCCAACGTTAAGCCTCTGTGTGCCTGCAGTCTCAACATGTTATCATATATGTTCTCAAACTCAACAAAAGATAAACAATAGTGCCAATATTTAAAGTGGTGATACCACCTGTTCAGGTCTGATGTTAAATGGATATTTCTCACCTTGAGGTCTTGAATGTTGACGCCCACCCGGTGTGACATGGTGAGGAAACTCTTGAACTGGGCTTCATCCAGGAGGACGTAGACTACCACTCCCCTCAACGTGGCAGTCACGATCTCTTTGAAAATATCGACGTCAGTGAACACGTCCATCGCTATGGCAATAAACTGGAGGCAAAGTAAACAGTGGAAACACTTTGAATACGGAAAACAACTTCACATTTATTCGGTCTTAAAGATAAAAAAAAAAAATGTCTGAGGAGTCAAAGTTAAGACTTTTCGGTAACACTTTACCTGAAGGTATCTACATAAGAGTGACATGTTCATGACAGTGTCATGTCACTCTTATGTAAATACCTTATGTAGATACCTTCAACTTTTCCACATGTTGATCTCCCGAACAGAAAAAAGCTGCTTAGGATTTACGTAATAAAACATATACTGGTAGTTTAACCCTCTAATATGGATCTTAAAGGAACACGCCGACTTATTGGGACATTAGCTTATTCACCGTAACCCCGACAGTTAGACAAGTCGATACATACCCTTCTCATCTCCGTGCGTGTCGTAACTCTGTCTGACAGCTCCGCCGTTAGCTTAGCCTAGCACAGATCCTGGAGGTAACCGGCTCCATCTAGCCTAGCTTAGCACAGATCCTGGAGGTAACCTGCTCCAACTAGCCTAGCTTAGCACAGATCCTGGAGGTAACCGGCTCCAACTAGCCTAGCTTAGCACAGATCCTAGCCTACTGCTCCGAGTAAGTGACAAAATAACGCCAACATGTTCCTATTTACATGATGTGATTTGTATAGTCACAGCGTGTACAAATAACAACGTCACTTGAGACACAGCCATCTTCTAACCGTATATAAACTGGGAACTATATTCTCAGAAAGGGAAGCAGTGCTACTTGGGCGGAGTGATACGCTTGCAGCTCTGCTCAGAGCTGCAAGCGTATCACTCCGCCTGCTTCCCTTTCTGAGAATATAGTTCCCAGTTTACGGTTAGAAGATGGCTGTGTCTCAAGTGACGTTGTTATTTGTACACGCTGTGACTATCTAATGACTGGATGGATGACAAAGATCTATACCGTCAGCACTGTCAAATTTATGCTCATGCCAATATGCTCATAAGGAAGTTTTATATGTGTTCTGACATTGTGAAGTGCTCTTTGTTTAAAACCTACATTACACCGCTATATACGGCTCAACTGTGGTCTAACTATAAGAAAAAGAGTATGCAGCGGCTAAAGGTAGCATATAATGATGCAATGAGGATGCTGCTCCGTGTCCCTAGGTGGCATAGTGCCAGTCATGTGTTTGTGTCTAATAGAGCGCCAACCTGTGAGGCACTCTTAAGGCAACTGATGTTTGGTTTCATGTGTCGTCTGGACAATTCAGTGAACCATATAATTGAAGCCATAGTCAGTCCTCTGAAAAGCTGCTACAGATACACATCGAGGCTCAGACGACACTGGTGTAATAGCTTGTACATTTTATAGGCTTTTATGATCTGTCCATTTTTGTCCACTTTTATTGTATGTATTTCTGTTTCCTTTTTATGCTGTATGTTGTGCCATATGGACCTGTGTCTGAAATAAAGTTTATTATTATACAAATCACAACATGTAAATAGGAACATGTTGGTGTTATTTTGTCACTTACTCGGAGCAGTAGGCTAGTTGGAGCCGGTTACCTCCAGGATCTGTGCTAAGCTAGGCTAATTGGAGCCGGTTACCTCCAGGATCTGTGCTAAGCTAGGCTAGATGGAGCCGGTTACCTCCAGGATCTGTGCTAGGCTAAGCTAACGGTGGAGCCGTCAGACAGAGTTACGACACGCACGGAGATGAGAAGGGTATGTATCGACTTGTCTAACTGTCGGGGTTACGGTGAATAAGCTAATGTCCCAATAAGTCGGCGTGTTCCTTTAAGACTTAACACATTCTCTCTTTTTTTTTTTTTTTTTTTTAGCAAGATTGGGATTTTAAGACATTTCAAGACATATTAAAAACAATTATTCTGGTGCTGTGGAAAAGTCACACGAACACGAATGCTTAAAATGTTAACAAAGAGTTAACCCACCCTTTCTGGCCTGATTTAAATCTTTCAGAGGTAAATTATAAACCGGACACATCAGCGCCTGTTGTATCAAATAGATGTTCTGTAAACGATAAGGAGGGATGGTTCTCTGAGGGGAAAAGAGCACGGCTGCAATTTAGTCTAAAACTGATTCATGGTATGTGTCTTGGTAATGATTAAGACTGGATTTTACACATTGTTCACAGTGTACATTGAGCAGCTACACTGAATGCATCATTTTCAGACGGTGAATATCTGTGGAGTGGAAGTCCATTCCCTGCACACTCGCAAAGACACACACACACACACATATTCTGAATGATTAGTTTCAGCTCTGGAGACAGCGAGCCGGTTGTCGTCACAACGTGTGGAGCTAAACGTCGAGAACATTCAAGCTGAGACACGCTGGCTGCTTAATGTCATGAGTGTGAAAGTAAAACACGGCCTTCATGTTAACCTTTTCCATGAAAAACTCCTTTTACACGAGTGAATTAACTCGTTGTCTCTGAGCAGAGTGTGCGTGTGTGTGCGTGCGTGCGTGCAGTAACATGCACTCTGTTGTTTGAATGTTAAGATATATGTACCTCATGCTGTTGGAAGATGTTTTATCATTTGTTCTTGTAACTGGAGTAACGACTAATAATTTGCCTCGGGTGCTTTTTCCTGCAACTCAGTATTCTGCCAGCTGTTGTAAGTTTAGTAGCTGCTGAAATGCACGTTTCCTTCACAAAAGTACGGTTGCCGCCCTCAGTTCTTTGTAATGCAATTGCTACAATTTATCTTCAGACTTGAATCAGAATCAGAATCAGAAATACTTTAATAATCCCGGGAGGAAATTATTGTTATTGTTACAAACTCCAGATATACAAACAACATATATTATACAGACAACATATATAATAAAAACTAATTTACAGTAGTAATATATAAAAGATCAAATGTACAGTATAAAGGTGCAAAGAGTGCCACCAAATAATTGTTTATGTTTGAGAAGATTACACAGGGGGGTGTGTGTTTGACTTTCCGAGGGAGGTGACATAAAGTTTAATGACCACAGTGTCAGAATGATTTGGTATTAAGAATAATAATTTCCTGTAGCTGGGATCGCCTCACCGTCTCTTTGTCTCTGGCTGGTGTAAGATAACACGTGTTCAGATTTACTGGAGCAAAAGTGCTCCTGATAAACACTTGATAAACATTTGGATCAGAATGCACCTAATGTTTAGAGACCAGAGGGGAGAAGAGAATGAAAACAATCCCAAGGCTAGCGCGCAGCTTCACTGTCCTTTCAGAGACAGAAAGTCTGAGTGATATCCAAACGAGTGGCGGCCCAGACGCGATGACGGAAGGAAGGAGGAACCTGAAGACGAATAAAACTAAAGGGAAAGACGAGGTCCGGGGTCAGACCCGGAGAGACTTTGTTGGTGACGAGGGTGAGAGAAAGAAGTCTTGAAGGAGCTACTGAACCATATGCATATGATTGTCTGCTTGCAATATCATTTTACTAAAGATATATGCTGCTCTGATGGCTGCTTGCCCAGAGTGATAGAGAAAGACACTATCTCTATGGCTCTGTGCTTGCCGATGTCTGGGTTACCTCCACCCCCCATTCCCCCCCATTCCCCTCCCCTGTTGCAAGTCATGTGTTGAATCGTGTTGTATGTGCTTACTGCCGAGGTTTCTCCTCCCCTTTCCTCATGTTATGCTGTATTTTCCTTACTTGTAATTCTTCCCTGTAAAGCGACTTTGAGTCTATGAAAAGCGCTATATAAATTCAATTTATTATTAATATTATATTATATTTTAACTGAACGAATCCTGACTATTCATTTCCTGGTCTGCCATTAACAAACACAAAAAGGGAAAAGCTGGAGAAGCTGACCGAAGGGGTGAGAAAGACTCTGGCCTTTTAGAGCCGGGGTGAAATTGGTCGAACCCTTTTCTATAACAGGCAGGAACAATTTCCTGTGGCGCTCAGTGGTGCATCTGGTTAAAGGAGTCTTCTGCTGAAGGTACTCCTGACTACTGTAACGCTGTCTTTACACGTCTCCCTAAGAAATCAATCAGACAGCTGCAGCTGATTCAGAACGCTGCTGCTCGAGTCCTCGCTAAGACAAAGAAAAGTGGATCACATCGCTCCAGTTCTGAGGTCTTTACACTGGCTTCCTGTCCCTCAAAGAACTGAGTTCAAAATACTATTGTTACGGTTTATAATGCACTGAATGGTTAATTTCTGATCTGCTGCTACATTATGTACCATCTTGACCTCTCAGGTCGTCTGGGGCAGGTCTGCTTTGTGTCCCCAGAGTCAGAACTAAACATGGAGGAAGCGGCGTTCAGTTTCTTCACACATCTGGAACCAACTCCCAGAAAACTGCAGGTCGTCGTCCGCCGCAACTCTCAGTTCTTTTACGTCAAGGCTGAAGACTTCTTTTTGATGCTGCCTTTTTGAAAGTAATTGTTCATTTCTTACATTGCACTAACTTTTATTCTCATATTTCATACCTGTCTCATGCTACGTTTACACGTGGTCGGCTATTTTCATAAACGGACATTTCACCCTCTCCGTTTTCATTGTGCACGGCTGTCAGTTTTCAGAAAAGTGTTTGTTTACACGTACCCGTGTATATATATGGCGTCAAGAGCACGCCAGACCTGTAGGTGGCGGTGTAACGAGAAGCTCCAGCCCACGTTAGTCAATCAGAATCCCCAAAATAGCAATGACAGCAACGAATCACTTCCTCTCTCTTCTCTTCCTCGGCTGCCTAAACCCAAGGGGCCAGGCTTCTCTCCTCAGAGTGAAGCCTCCTATGGCGCCATTTTGATGCTAATAAGCCATCACCCCCCGTTAGCATCCCATTCACTGCCATTCATTTTGGCGTCACTTTGACAGCCAATAACTTTACATCTGAAGTGTTTAAAGACTTGATTTGTCCCTCGTTTATTTCTAAAGAAACACGACAATGTATAAAAGGCTCCATTACCTCGTACCTCACGTTATGGCTCCGTAGCAGACGTTTTAATAAAAATATGCTAACGATTGTGTCATAACCACGAGACTTACTGTTGCATAGTAGATGAATTACCGTACAGTACAGGAGAAGCTCGCAGGCAGTTTCGACGTACATTAGCTGTTTAGTTTAATTACTAATGTTAACTAGCATTTTAGTTAGCAGTAATTAGCCTGTGCCTATGTTATCTCCTTACATATACCTACGCTCTCCGTCTCTGATAGATTGGGAATGATTGAGATTTCTCTTGGTACAGCTACCAGAAGACTTACAACGTTCAGACACGTTGCTCACGTCACATCTACGGCGGGAAGCTCAGTTAGCAGCTGCGCAGTAACGCTCGGCTATCACCGGAAAAGTGCTGGCAACAGACTTCACCGGTCTCCGTCAAAAACAGCGGGATCGCTGTGTCCATTTTATATACTGTCTATGCCTAAACCTCCGTTTGTCTCAGTTTACGTGCAAACGTGCAAACAAAGTTTTCCAAAATCTCCACTTTGGCCGGAGTTTTTAGAAAGAATCGTTTTCTGTGATAAAAACGGGGTTTTTGTGTAAATGAGAGGCCAAACCGCAGGAAAATATCTGCGTCTTCCCTTCGTGTAAACGGGGCCTTATTCTATTTTTTTAGCAGTTTTTTATCTTCTCTTTAACAGATGTTTTTAATTGTTTTTAACTGATCTTTAATGTTTCATGTGAAGCACTTTGAATTGCCTTGTTGTTGAAATGTGCTATTACAAATAAAGCTGCCTATAATAAAGGCAGTATATATGTGTATATTAGTTTTTGTTATATTTGACCTGTTGCCTCCTTTAGCAAAATCTTCAACTTTCCAGTTTAGCAAGTGATTATTGTTTTATCCCAATGAGAGGGAGCGTCTGCGGGACGGAGCAGGTCTGACCTTTAGGACAGCGGGAGGCTGCGTTGTAACATGTGTAATCCAACGCACGTCTGCTCCTGAGATCCACAGATTGAGTCAGATGAAGAGGATCTATTCAGATTTTTTGATAAGTTTCTGCATGTTTTATTTGAACGGAGCAATCATCTCCGTGAACGTAATTGTCTCAGAGCAATTATGAGATTATATAACTCTTTAAAAAAAGGGAAACTGCTGCCATTTGATCCGTCATCGTGAAGGCCGTTAACCTCCCTCTGAACTAGGGGTTCCCAACTGGTCAAAACTGCAACAACAAATAAATGAGGCCACAAAATTAGATATTTAACCTCTATGCATATCTTTGCATTCAGAGCACATTAGAAAGAAACTGGGGAGGACCCTGACAAATGCATGTATAAAAGTGGATAAAGTAAATATGAAAACTACACAAATAAAAAAAATAAAAAGGCCCACAAAACGAGATGTTTACACCTAACCTGTCATTTGTGGAAGTCAATGAGACCGTTGGGCATGTGCTTTACTCTTGATCAGAGTTTCAAAGTCTGGGGTGAAAGTAGACAGAGTAAAGCGTGATTTATGGTCCCGCGGAGGCTCCATGAAGAGCGTCGATCTCTTAGCAGGGCGATTAGCTCCGGAGCGAGTAGCGACTCTAGAGTAATAGTGAGAGAAACAAAGTGTCTCCTCTGTTCTTTCTGACCACGGTGGGAAACCTGCAGCAGGAGAAGTTAACCCTCTCCTTGATTTCATGTTGTTTATGGAGAAGGAGAACCAGGATATGAGTCGGGGGGGGGGGGGGGGGGGAAACGTATACGTCTATATCCTTGACGGTCCACTTCCGGGATTGCTCCGGCGCCGCAGGATATTCCGCCGGATGCGTGTGTTTTCGCTGATGTCCGTTTCCTTCCGCTTTCTTAGTGTTGTTATTTTAAAGATCCCATATTCTGCTCATTTTCAGGTTCATAATTGTATTTTAAGGTTGTACCAGAATATGTTTACATGGTTTAATATATTTGTTGTTGTACAGCACATCTCTCTCTCACTGCTGCAGCTCCTCTTTTCACCTTGTGTTCAGGTCTCTGTTTTAGCTACAGAGTGAAATCATCTTTTCATCTGTACTATCTTTGATTCCACTCTGCACATGCTCAGTAGCTCAGATGGTAGATCATGTCAGTTAGCTCCATAGACAGTAAAAGAAAGGTTGTTTCTCCAACTTTGGTCAGTTACAAGGCAGGATTAGCCGGGAGACTTCTTCTAAAGGAGGGCGCACATTGAAGTACTTCTTTTGGAGATTATGGTGAACTTGTGTGTGTTCTTGCAGTGCTTTGCCATTGAGAACGAGCTAGCATGCTAACGCTAGCGCTAGCATGCTAACGGTTGTGTTTAGCCCGTCGTTTCGGCTAGTTACGTAACAAGCCCTGCAGATTTTGACCAGCTCACCCAGAGACTGAAGGCAGGACACATTCAGAAACCGTATCTCACTCAGAACAAGAACAAGCCTCCTATGGCGCCATTTTGATGCTAATAAGCCATCACCCCCCGTTAGCATCCCATTCACTGTCATTCATTTTGGCATCACTTTGACAGCCAATAACTTTACATCTGAAGCGTTTCAAGACTTCATTTGTCCGTTGTTTATTTCTAAAGAAACACGACAATGTATAAAAGGCTCCGTTACCTTGTACCTCACGTTATGGCTCCGTAGCAGACGTTTTTATAAAAATAGGCTAACGGTTGTGTCATAACCACGCGACTTACTGTCGCATAGTAGAGGAATTACCGTACAGTACAGGAGAAGCTCGCAGGCAGTTTCGACGTACATTAGCTGTTTAGTTTAATTACTAATGTTAACTAGCATTTTAGTTAGCAGTAATTAGCCTGTGCCTATGTTATCTCCTTACATATACCTACGCTCTCCGTCTCTGATAGATTGGGAATGATTGAGATTTCTCTTGGTACAGCTACCAGAAGACTTACAACGTTCAGACACGTTGCTCACGTCACATCTACGACGGGAAGCTCAGTTTGAGGCTGCGCAGTAACGCTCAGTAACACTTTCCCATCACCGGAAAAGTGCTGGTTAGAGGCTTCACTGGTCTCCGTCAAAAACAGCGGGATCGCTGTGTCCATTTTATATACTGTCTATGCATCACATTCACTTGTATATCCTATTGCACACTCTAGCGCCCCCTAGTGTTCACTACAGCATTAACAGGACACAACATATATGGAGATCTTGAGCGTTCCTAGTGGGCGTATATGGCGTATCCGCGTATCACGTAGACTACACCACTGCCGTGTGTCACTTAAACTCACATATTTTAACCCCACCCACCATCTTTTTATATCCTTGTGAAAATGGTTTTACCCTGCACGTTATAAAGTTGCGCCAAAGGGATACCAGCGCGTCAAAAAGGGCCAACCAAGGGGTCCTGACCAAGCGTCTGTATTTGAGTTTGGAGTGACAGTATGTTGTACTATACTACAAATCTACCCAGCGCAAAGTATCTCCAAATTGGCTCCACCGCTGACAGTGATAAAAACGGCATAATACTTCTATGATAATATTTGGACCTTTGATGCTTTCTTCCTTTCTGATAACATTTATGTCCTAAGGTCCAGACTTTTACCTGAAAGGTGGTATTTTGTAGATGGTATTTCTACTTTTACTTAAAGGGCAACTACGCCTACTTCCAAAATTCATATACGTTATTCCTATGGTCCAACACATTATTGGTAAACATTAACAACTCTCTCCCCCAAATCCTGTGCGAGTGCTAAAACTCAAATATGTGATGTCATCAAGTAAAGTGGGGAACTTCTCCAGGACAATGAATTTGCAAATATGTTATAGATGAAAACCAGGGGAATGTTTTGATTATATGGGTAAAATTTTCTGTTTCAAACTGAAAACACTGGAATAGAATACGCACATTTGGGTAAAAAAAAAAGAAAGATCACAAATCAAAATCAGTCTCCCATTCATTACCTATGGAGCAGCTCCTGGCCTTATATTGAACGACAACACAAGTTTGAAAGAGAAAGAAAGAGAGAGACAGAGAGAGAGACAGAGAGAGAGACAGAGAGAGAGAGAGAGAGAGAGAGACAGAGAGAGAAAGAGAGACACACAGAGAAAGAGAAAGAGAGA